>CM065126.1:4367500-4610000 GCA_033026305.1 Cirrhinus molitorella | reverse complement strand
CCGCTCACCATCCCATGATGCACTGCTTATTCATTCTCAGTTTCCAATGCTAGATATTCCTGTGAAACTAAACTCGGAGGTGGAAATGCATCTTTGAGAGCTTACTGCCAACTGTGAAGAGTGGAAAGACGAGGCGTGTGCAGATGTTTGTGAATGAATCTGAGACTGCATGCGTGACGTCTGTCTAGTGCTGGTCTCTTCATGTTGCATTGAATGGTGTAAATAAATCTGATTGGTTCTGATGACTTTCTGCCAACCCGATCTGCCACCTCAGTATGAGTTTGTTTCTGTCGGCCGTCTGCGAGACAGACAAACCCCTCGTTTTTTTGTACGCTAACCTCTGTTAATAAAATGTTTATAAAATTTATTTTCGCCAAAGATATGCAATTGCATTATATATGGTATTACTGAATAAAAGATGTTGTTTTACTTAAGATGCTTTGTTCAGATGTGTGTACAAACTTTAGCTGTGTGTGTGTGTGTGTATATATATATATATATATATATATATATATATAAGCATTTTATATATAAAAAATGTATTTAAGTAAATATAGTTTATAAATATATTAAGAACATAAAAACAATACAAAAAAAAAATCATAATGACAATATGAAATATGGACAGTTTATAGTTGATGTTTCTCAAATATAATATTGAGTATATATATAATTAAAATATGATTGTTGTAAAATTACATCTAGCTGAAAATGTTCCAGAATTCTATATTGTTTTATTTTATAGATTTATATTTTTTTTGCATTACAATTTTCAAAATAGAAAATATATCTTGGAAACTTAAAAATAAATAAGTTTTATAATATAAAATTATATTAAATATATCAAATGTTTTCTAAAATAATCATATAAAATTAATTTAAAATGTATATAATGTAAAATAAAATATATTAATATTATATAAAACAGTTAAAATGATTGTTATAAAATTACATCTAGTTGAAAATGTTCCAAAATTCTATATTATTATATAGATTTTAATTATTTGCATTCCAATTTTCAAAAAAGAAAAGTCTTGGAAAAATGTAAAATAAAATATTTTTATAATATAAAACCATATTAAATATATCAAATATCTTATAAAATAATGATATTCAATAATATATATTTAATATAATTAATCAGAATATAATTATGAAGTTGCGTCTAGTTACATTCCAAAATTCTATATTATTTCATTATATTGATTTGTATTATTCACATTATAATTTTTAAAATAGAAAATAGTCTTGAAAAATTAAAAAATAATAATACATATTATATAGATTTTAATTTTTTGCATTACAATTTTCAAAATAGAAAATAGCCTTAAAAACATAAAAATAAATATACTATTTTATAAAATAATTATATAAAATTATATAATAAACATTTAATATAATTAATAAACATATGATTTTTATTAAGTTGCATCTATCTGAGAATGTTCCAAAATTCTAAATCTTTTTATTATATAGATTTTTATTATTTGTGTTACAATTTTTAAAGTAGAAGAATAAAAATATTAAATATTTTATAATACAATTATATAAAATTGTATAATAGAAACTGTATAATATAATATAATATAATATAATATAATATAATATATTTAATATAATTAGTGAAAATATGATTGTAATAAATTTGCATCTAGTTGAAAATTCCACAATTCTATATTATTTTATTATATAAATTTATATTATTTGCATTAGAACTTTCGAAATACAAGTCTTGAAAAATTAAAAATAAAATATTTTATAATATAAAATTATATTAAATATATCAAATATTTTATAAAATAATCATATAAAATTAAATTAAATAATATAGATATACATTTAATATAATTAATCAAAATATGATTGTTATAAAGTTGCATCTAGTTGAAAACGTTCCACAATTCTATATTATTTTATAATATAGATTTTTATTATTTGCATTACAAATTTTTTTTTTGAAAAATAAAATATTTTATAATATATAATTATATGAACTATTTTATAAAATAATTATATAAAATTATATATAATACATATTTAGTATAATTAATATAAATATGATTGTTATAAAGTTGCATCTAACGGAAAATGTTCCAAAATTCTATATTATTTTATCATTTGAAATTATATTACATATTATACAGATTTTTATTATTTTCATTACAATTTTAAAAATAGAAAACACTCATGAAAAATAAAAAATAAAATATTGTATAATATAAAATTATATAAAATAATTATATACAATTGTATAATATATATAATGAATTAAAATATGGTTATAAAGTTTCATCTAGATTAAAATGTTCCAAAATTCTGTATATAAAGATTTATAAAAAATATTCAAAAGTCTTGAAAACTGAAAATGTATATATATATATAGTAACCTTTATGCAATTTTATTTGATAGATTTAATTAGAATATTTTATATATATATATATTAAAGTATAATCATTATCATAACATTGTAACTCTGAATAATATAATACAAAATCAATATTTTCCAGATAATACATTTATTTTGCCTTTAATACATTGACAAATAAATCCCGTTGATTAATTTTGTTGTCTTCATACAGACATGTTACAAATAATGAATGGTCATGTTTGATGTATTGAAACACTGTCCAAAACTACACTTCAGTTCTGAGATGAATAATCTGGACAAACAGCGCCATCTGCTGGTCATGAAATCAACTCAAGATCTTTTTAGGGGTTTTATTAATGATCATCTTGCTTTCTGTTGATGTGATTCTCTCTTATAGACTGTCTATAGTGTGTATATCTACTAAAGCTTGTGTTTATCAGCGGCACTCAGTCAGTGTGGTTTGGTCTCAGAATAGCCTCCATTGATAATTAGCACAGTGTCTCATTCACTTCAACTTAACCAGAAATTACAGTCTCCCAACCCGCTTCCGTAGCAACCGCACCACGCCAACAGTTGCCTAGCAACCAGACAGAACCGAAGCCTCCAGGCATGAACCATTGTGTGAGGAGAGACAGACGTTCAGTTCATCGCATTTATGTTTTACCAGGTTTTTGTTTCGACTTCACAACAAATTGTGATCAAATGTGATTAAACAAAAGTTTAACTTGCACAACTCAAACCAAAAGCTTATTCTGATCGTTTAACCTAATGATATATTACTTACTGTTCAATGGAAATCCATGGTAAAAAATTGCTAGTGAAGAGAAGAATGCAAAGAAATTATCATTATATGTTATTATGAATATATAATGGACTAAGATTATTATTATTTTTTTTTAGTAATATTTATACACTGTTTTAACACATTCCTATTAAATGACTAGTAAAGTGTAATCTTAATCTTAAAAACTTTATATACAATAAACTTTAAATGTAAATATATTGCATTTATATTAAAAGTATACTTACAAATATTGAAATGAAACATATTTTTAAAATATTTCCCAGTATGTTTGTATGATATACAAATTATTTATATCTAAAATTTATATCTAAAATATTGTATTTATTTATAATCTATGTTGTATACAGGTATAAATATATATATACATATAAATATTTTGTTTTAATATACACATGTATGTGTGTGCATTTATATGTACATAATAAATATACAAAGTAAACAAACATATAGTATGTAAACACAAACTTTTATTTTGGATGTGATTAATTGCGATTAATTGTTTGACAGCCCTAATATATATATATTATTCTTTTTCCTTTTTTATGTATGTATTAATAAATTTATTTTTTGTTATTATTATTATTATTATTATTTTATTTATTTATTTTTTTGTTCTTTTATAAGGGATTTTTCTATTATGCATTCAGCAGCAAATGGAGAAAGGAGGAAAATACACTCCTTGAATCTATGGTTGAAAAACTTTGTGAAGAAGCACAAAAAACAAACTAGTGATAAGGAAAATTTTTTTAAAAATGTAAAAATGTACTAAAACAAATAAAAGAAAATGAAAATAAAATAAAATAGAGGCAATGAAAAGTACATTATAGTACAATATTTTTTTATTTCTGATTTTTTAATGAAGAAAGGAATAATATTCTATTTTTAAGGTATTCTTTTTCTTCTTCTTTCTTTTTTTTTTTTTTTTTTTGCTTGCCTCCAATTTTGTTCAGCAAATGGAAAGTAAGAAGGAAAATACAGTCCTTGAGTCTATGATGGAAAAACTTACAAACAATAAATAAATAAAAAGTTGGGAAGAACCAAAAAAAAAAAAAAGAAAAAAGAAAGAAAGAAAGAAAGACCACGTAGTTATTTTTTAATTCAATATCAATAGGCTATATATCTATATTTTTTCCTTTTTTAAATGCATACATATACATACATATAATATTGAAATGTTTTAGTGCAAAGCATAAAACACATTCACAGTACCAACAAATTATCTATCATCTCCTCATCAAATGAATATAAAGTTGAAAATAAATAAAATGAAAAAAAAAAAAAAAAATACAGAGACATGAAATGTACATATATATATATAATATTCTATAATATTCTACTTTTAAGGTATTCTTTCTTCTTTTTTGTCTCCATGTTCAGCAGCAAATAAAGAGTGAGAAGGAAAACATCACTAAGAACATTCACAGTCCTCATATCTATGATGGACAAACATTCAGAGACAAAAACGTTGGTAGGAACCAAAACAAAAACAGACAGTCGTTCTCAGAAGCTTTTCATCCATCTGTCATCAGTCCATCCTGTCATTTGCTGCTTCAGTGGCGCTGTCAGACTGACCTCACCCGCTCCCGTTCTTCACCTTTACATCTGTGTCCTTCATCAGCAGCTTAATCATCATCACTTCTTTATCTGCGCCATATATATATATATATATATATATATATATATATAGTGATCATAATATATATGAATATATTCTCCATGAACTCCAGCACTAGTTTTTTCATGTTCCTGCTGTGATGTTCTCGATCTCTTGTTCTTCAGTTCTCCACTAGATGGAGCTGTTGCTTGATTCTTCAATGATGTTTTCCATGATTTTTAAGTTTTCCTGTTTGAAATTAAACTTAACAATGGACTTGAACAATAATTACCCCATTCAAACGTTTGCATACGCTTGATTCTTAATACTGTGTTGTTACCTGAATGGTCCACAGCTGTGTTTTTTTGTTCAGTGATAGTTGTTCATGAGTCCCTTGTTTGTCCTGAACAGTTAAACTGCCTACTGTTCTTCACAAATTCTTTGATCAGGGTAAATTAACCTTATTTTGTCTTCTGGGAAACATGTAAGTTTCTTCTGTAGCTTCTGTAGGGCAGTACTAAATGTTCAAAAGTTTTCACCCACATCTGATTTTCAAGTTTTCCTGTTTGAAAATAAATTTAAAGTCCCCATGAAATCAAAATGAAAGTTTTTTGGATTTTGGTATGAATATGTTAGCCTTAAGGTTATCTATTATCTAAAATTCACATTTACAAGATATGAGCATTTAAAACTTATATGAATCAACGATTTTGATGACATCACGCTGCACTTCAGCTTCTCATCAAAACTTCTGTCCAATCAAATGCTCTCTAGAATCCGTAGCGTCCCGCCCCCTACACTATAAATGGACCCTGAAGCTGCGGCTGAGAGATTAGTCACTTGTTCACAGAGTTAGTACTTTCTGTATGGAGAATGGCAGGTAGCGCGCAATGTAGGTGATAGGGAGCGATTCAGACAGTGTAAATATGCTTTCTGTCTGGGCAAATGAGGTCTGGTTTCGCGTTTTGTCACGTTGTGTTGGACTTTGACTCCGATTATGATCACTATTTTGTTTTAGTAATTTTCATATTGAATTTAGGGGGTAATCTATTAGACTATGGCTGTCATAAGCTGTCAAATGCTGCTTTACGGAGCTCAACGGCTCTGGCCAGAGCAGATATAAATGGAATGCTATTGGCTATTTTAAAAAAGTGGGCGGGGTTGCTCGATATGGCCCGTCCTGTTTCCCCGTTTCAGTTGAAATTACGTCACCACATAGAAACGCTGTGTGTTTCAATGCACTTCAGTGGCCCTCTAAAGAAGTCATCAGATGCCCATTTTCCTATTTAGGTTGATATGATTCTTTAGGGTCTTAATGAAAAGTCTATAATATACTTTGGTCAAAAATTCTCAACTGTAGAGTAAAAAACACCCTATACCCTCTCAAAATCAGCTCTGCAAAAAAAAAAAATCAACTGATTAACCTTTTTTACAACTCCGTGTTTCTGGCTTCCGGATTGGCGCAGGGTAAAAAATTTTCTGGTGACAACAGCAGCCGTACTTAACAAGAATAGGTTCGGGAATCAAAAGTTATTTTTACAAATTAGATGCTATGAAAATGCTCAAACTGCTGGTGTATTACTCTACAAAACTTTTCGGGTCAACACAAATACTATGTTTGTTTAATTCTGAAGGTTGGGTTGGCTTATAATTAAATTAGTTTTCAGTTTTGCCATATTGTCTGTTTGGTGATGGCTGTTGCATTATGACTCTCCATGTGACATTTTTTTTGCAATTGTTATTATTATTATTAAAAAAGTAATATTTTTATTGTCTATATGCTATGCGATTTGCCCGATCTAAATCAAATGATTCGCGATACACGCTTTGAATTCCTGTTCTGAATCAAATGATTCGAGAATTCCTGTTCTGAATCAAATGATTCGCGATACGCACTTTGAATTTCTGTTCTGAATCAAATGATTCCGATACGTGCTTTGAATTCTTGTTCTGAATCAAATGAACAGCTTTGAATTCCTGTTCTGAATCAAATGATTTGCGATACACACTTTGAATTCCTGTTCTGAATCAAATGATTCGCGAATTCCTGTTCTGAATCAAATGATTCGCGATACGCACTTTGAATGCCTGTTCTGAATCAAATGATTTGCGATACACACTTTGAATTCCTGTTCTGAATCAAATGATTCGCAAATTCCTGTTCTGAATCAAATGATTTGCGATACACACTTTGAATGCCTGTTCTGAATCAAATGATTCGCGAATTCCTGTTCTGAATCAAATGATTCGCGATACGCACTTTGAATGCCTGTTCTGAATCAAATGATTCGCGAATTCCTGTTCTGAATCAAATGATTCGCGATACGCACTTTGAATTCCTGTTCTGAATCAAATGATTCCCGATACGTGCTTTGAATTCTTGTTCTGAATCAAATGAACAGCTTTGAATTCCTGTTCTGAATCAAATGATTTGCGATACACACTTTGAATTCCTGTTCTGAATCAAATGATTCGCGAATTCCTGTTCTGAATCAAATGATTCGCGATACGCACTTTGAATGCCTGTTCTGAATCAAATGATTCGCGAATTTCTGTTCTGAATCAAATGATTCCCGATACGTGCTTTGAATTCTTGTTCTGAATCAAATGAACAGCTTTGAATTCCTGTTCTGAATCAAATGATTTGCGATACACACTTTGAATTCTTGTTCTGAATCAAATGAACAGCTTTGAATTCTTGTTCTGAATCAAATGATTCGCGATACGCACTTTGAATGTCTGTTCTGAATCAAATGATTCGCGAATTCCTGTTCTGAATCAAATGATTCGCGATACGCACTTTGAATTCCTGTTCTGAATCAAATGATTCCCGATACGTGCTTTGAATTCTTGTTCTGAATCAAATGAACAGCTTTGAATTCCTGTTCTGAAAATGATTTGCGATACACACTTTGAATTCTTGTTCTGAATCAAATGAACAGTTTTGAATTCTTGTTCTGAATCAAATGATTCGCGATACGCACTTTGAATTCCTGTTCTGAATCAAATGATTCCCGATACGTGCTTTGAATTCTTGTTCTGAATCAAATGAACAGCTTTGAATTCCTGTTCTGAATCAAATGATTTGCGATACACACTTTGAATTCTTGTTCTGAATCAAATGAACAGCTTTGAATTCTTGTTCTGAATCAAATGATTCAAGATACGCGTTTTGAATTCCTGGGGCCGGTTGCATAAAAGGTTTAGTCTTAAAAAGTTAGTCAGCTCATTTTTTCTTTAAGACTGGTCAGAATTTATTTCATTCAGTTACAGAAATATGTAGATTAGTCTCAGTTGAATCCAAAAAACAAGACAAACTGCGCACAGATAAAACACAGTCATGTTACCTTATTTTTGTTCGGTCTCTGGTCAGAATTTATTTCATTCAGTTACAGAAATATGTAGATTAGTCTCAGTTGAATCCAAAAAACAAGACTGAACAAACTGGTCAAACTAGTACTTAAGACAGTGGTTCCTGGGGACCCCCTGCTCTGCACATTTTGCATGTCTCCCTTATTTAACACACCTGATTAATATCAACAGCTTGTTAGGGGAGAGAGCCATTAACTGAACTAATGAGCTGATGATCTGATTCAGGTGTGTTAAATAAGGGAGACATGCAAAATATGCAGAACAGGGGGTCCCCAGGACTGGAATTGGGAACCACTGACTTAAGACACTGTCTTAACATAGAGGCTAAGTTTATGCAACTGGCCCCTGTTCCAAATCAAACCACGTGCTTTGAATTCTCGCAAAACGCGATCCGATTGGAGCACTTCGAAACAGTGAATCGTTTTGCCACGCAGTGGTTACTGATTCAGAGTCTCAAAAAGCTTTGTTAGTGCTCTTTGCTCACTTTCTCTATGTAATTTATTCGTTGTTTGAATAACAGTGGAAATGAAATCATTACTTACTGTGTAAAATTGAGATAATATGCTCAAATGTATGGGAGATAGAACAGAAACTATCCGGTGTTATGTTGAGCATATAATCTGGATGAGTGAGCGGTCCGGTCTGAGTGGCCATATAAATTACAAACAAGTAAAATGTTATTTCTTTATTGATTATGTAACAACAATTTGGAAAACAGACAAAACAGAAAAGGTAAGAAGCATTATTTGAGAAAAGGGCATACTAATATAATAGGCGCAGACCTGTAGCGGAACTAACTTTACCCTGCGCTTTCCGATTTTTGTGAAAAAGGCTAATACTATTGATCAAATAAGATCTGCTCGCCCCTCTCTTCTCTTAGTTGAGTGACAAGCGAATGTATACTGTAGCGCATTTAGCCGCAAAACTTGCTAACTAGCACATTATTAGGAAAGGCCATTGCAAAGATTCATTAAAAAAAAAACATATACTCACTTCTGCTGTAATTGAAGCTGGATCACAGATGATCACAGACGCATTTTTGTAGATCGAGAAGCCATTCCAATCACAAACAAAAGGCATCCACTGCATCTTCAGTTTGCTAAGATGTTGGGGGTAAATGAGGACTACTATTTTCATTATTACATCCTACAAAAGAACACCTCATTCGCTTAGGAGCCATTCTTGTCTACATCCCTGCTCCGGCATCGTAACAATGGCGATGGGACTGTTACAGCTCATTCAGGGCGGGTCTGAGGCAGGGCTGTCACCAGAAAAATGGCATTCATTATAAACAACATATAAAAGTCTAACCAAAACTAATTTATTTAGGAAACGAACAAATTATAAAATAAAACACAAATTATAATGGCATTCGTTAAGTCTAACCAAAACAGATTTATTTATGATACAGACAAATTATAAAATAAAACACAAATTCTAATGACATTTGTTATAAACAACATATAAAAGTCTAACCAAAACTATTTTAAAGAGACAAATACAAAATTTTCGCACAAGAGGCTTCGGCGTGATGGCTTAGAATATTTTTAGCAGAAACAACTTGAAATACTATGTTGTTTTTGGTCATATAGATAAGAATAAAACATTATTTAGAACTATTAAAGGTTTAGAGTGCACAGATAAAACACAGTCATGTTACCTTATTTTTGTTTGCGAATGCAGATCTGGGAGTTAATTATAACAAAGCCCTTCGACAAGACTTTGCTCAAGCATTTTAGAATGACAAAACTTGCATTTTCAGATGCTGTGCAAAGAGATCGATTCGTTGGTTAGTCCAGTTATGCTGTCCCATCACAAAGTCACATGTATTTTTTAATGCGCATTAAGGTGTTTCCATTGTAGTTTATGCGCATGTTTTCTTACCGGATAAGAATTTAACCTAGCTGAACGGTTAAGTTTTCATTTGCATTTTTAGAATTGAATGCACATCTTGGCGTTTCCATACAGCTTTTTTTATGCAATATCCAAAAATATGCGTAAAAATAGGTGGATGGAAACACTGAGTTATTAGCTTCCTATTAGTGGTTATTTGAGCTAAATGGCAATTTTTAATGCTGTTTTATTTTTACAGATTATATAAAAACCACTGGGTGGATTTTTATCAGATGTGTACACACACTGCCAACACACATTTGTGCTCAAACAACATGCAAAAGTTAACTTCACATCCAATGACCCCTTTAACAATGGACTTTAAAAAAACAGAAAGTCTTATCAAACTGAAGTCTTATCATTTTTAAAATGGAGAACATGTAAATGCATGGAGAACTGGAGTGAGTTCCTCCTGAGCAGAGCAGCTGACAGTTTGATTGACAGCACACACAGGTGAGGCCTGAAGTCCAGCTGTCCAATAAGCTTCTAAATCTCTCCGTCGGGTGGGACGGACGTGTGTGAGCCGGCCTGTGATTGGCAGCTGCTGAGCTGGAGCACAATGGAGGGAGTGTGGAGCAGCTGCTGCTTCAGCATCATGATGATTACAGACACGAGCCTCCACAGCCTTTCATTTACAGAGCTGACCATCATCACGTCACACTCACACTAACTAATTATACACGTATGGCCTTTTATCCAAGTTTGGAAACCAAGAACATCTGTCTGTGAGTGTGAAGATATAATTATAAACACTACTGTTTAAAAGCTTGGGGTCAGTAAGATACTTTCATTCAGTGAGGAAGCATTACATTGATTGAAAGTGACAAAGAAGACATTTAATATGTTACAGATGATTTCTGTTTCAAAAAAAATGTTCATCAAAGAATCCTGAAAAATAAAGTGTATCATGGTTTCCATATGAATATGAAGCAGTGCAACTGTTTCATCATTGATAATAATCAGAAATGTTTCTTGAGCAGCAAATCAGCATATTAAAATGATTTCTGAAGGATCATGTGACACTGAAGATGCTGAGAATTCAGCTTTGATCACAGGAATAAATTCCGTTTTATAATATATTCACATAGAAAACACTTATTTTAAATTGGAATAATAGTTCAAATAAATACAGAAGAGTCTTGTTTCAAAAGTAAACATAAAAAAGTTCCAAAAGTTTGAACAGTAGTGTATGCAGAATTATAACTCTAACTATATTTAGACCAAAATAGAAAGAGAACTATATATTGTTATAATGCTTTAAATGTATGCAAATATGTAAACTTTAGGCACAGCTAAATAAAGTTAACTACTTGCAAGTTAAAAAATATATTCAGCTGAGGTCAAACTTTACATTCACCTTGCAGATTCTCCTAAATGTTAATGATTTTTTCAAAATAAGAAGCATTATACAAAATGCATGTTATTTTTTATGTAGTACTGACCTGAATAAGATATTTCACATAAAAGACATTTACATATAGTCCACAACAGCAAATAATAGTTGAATTGATGAAAATTGTCTGCTGTTTTTCAGAAAAATCCTTCAGGCAATACTAAAAATATATATATATATATATATATATATATATATATATATATATATATCTGTAATAGTTGCATATGAGTGCCTCAGTTGTCCTCAGTGTGAAAAGATGGATCTCAAAATCATACAGTCATTGTTAGAAAGGGTTCAAATACACAAAAATGCTGAAAACATTACATTTTGCAGATTCTGCAAGCTGTATGTAAACTTCTGACCTTGTATATACAACATTTTTTAGATATATTTGAGTACTTAATCTTTTTATTGGGAACGTGGCAGCTGAAAACATGTTGAGTTTGTGTGAGAGTCATCTGTCTGTATTTGACCACAAAGAATTCTCATTTGACCCAGTGTGTCATTATAAGAAATGCTCTCTCTCTCTTTCTCTCTCTCTCTCTCACACACACACACACACACACACACACACACACACACACACACACTCGAGGTCACAAGAGCACAGACAGTTGTCCTCTTGTTCACCACATCCAACTGCTGAAAGAATGCAAGTAAATAACAACTGCAGAAAGAGCAGATGCTGTGAGTCTGATGGTTTAGCAGCGCTGCGGTATAAACTCGCTGCATGACGGACAGCCTGTGAAACGCCCTGTGGGAGACAAAAGTAGGCCTAAAGGCTTTACTTTAACATGCTGAGGCAGTTTAGCGTGCTCACTTTGTGTGAGCACATGCCCAATCATCAGTGCCATAATTTATTTTTGTATAAATGGATCAAACTTCTTTCAGAGACTTTGAACAAGAAAGAAAGTGATAGTCGAATGGTTGATGAATAGTTGTTTTGATTCACGAAAGCATAGGATAGTCCATGTTTTCAATACCTGTCTTTCGGTATAGGCCGATGAAGTCCGATTTCCTTACTCATGACTCTTAAGAGCCGGTGAACAACATATAGCGCAATTAAGGAAGTCTGATTCCCGAACCCATGACTCTTATGAGTTGGTTCTTTTTTAGTTAATCAAAAACATGTAGTGTGCCTAAGATTTTCGAACTTATGACTTGTAAGAGCCAGTTCACTTGAATCAACAACTTAAATCACAGTGAATCAACAACATAGCCAACAGCGCAACCGATGGAGAAAGATTCCCGAACCTATGACTCTTATGAGCGATTCTTTTTAGTGAGTCAACAACATATCCCAAATGATGAATTCCTGATTTGAATCAAGTGATTTGAGAACCCGCTTCAATGATTCACGATCCGCGCTCCGAAATCTCGATGTGAATGAAATGATTCGCGATACGCGAAGGCTAACCCGCTCCACAGTCTCGACGTGAATAAAATAATACGTGATACGCGTAGTCTCGATCTAAATGAAATGATTCGCGAAATTATTCATACGAGCCTTTTTTTTCCAAATCTAATGGTATACCGACAACCCAACGCCTCATGACTTTTATGAGCCGGTTCTTTTTAGTGAATCAACGACAAAGTGCAATTCCCGAACGTATGACTTAAGAGCCGGTTCTTTTCAGTGAATCAAAACAAAGCACAACCACTGAAATCACCATTAAGATGGCCGCCGATAACGTTTTAACGTTAGCTCAGAGAGGACTAGAATAATCCACCTCAGGACTGCAGAGGCAAGTTGATCAAAGTTCAAATCATATTCACTGTGTTTATTGGCATTTGTTCCAACACTCAAGCATTGACTCATGCATTATTACAAATGTGACATTCAGTATTCTTCATTGTTTTTAAGTCTTGCCAAGCCGGCCAGAATCGGAATGCAAAAAAATGTTATAGCATACTGTCATCAAAGACGCCGTTTGAAGCTGAACGCAGACGCTTAAACGGACAGATTAATGGATGAACTTGCTGATTGCTTTTAAAACATAAATTTGATTTAAACAGGTCTACACATATGCAGTTCATAGGGAAAGTATTTTATTAGCCCTGCAGCATGAAATATTATATCCTATAACATTTTACATTTAGGCCTACCTATTGTATCTCACAATTCTGATTTTTTTTCCCTCGCAAATGCAATATTTCGTCGTATTTCGGACTTTATATCTCAATTTAATTGAACAATATAAAGTTTGTCATTTCTGAGTGGAAAAAAGCAGAATTGTGGGATATAGGCTAAACTAGATTTTTTAATGATTTAAGCCGAGGAGAAAAAAAGTAAATTGCACGTTGATTTTTCTTATCAAAATTGTGAGATATAATCTCGGAACTGCGAAAATAAATTCAAAATATTGAAATACAAACTCAAATGCACTTTTTTAATTTATTCTTTTATTCTAGGGCTGTGCAATTAATCGAAATTTAATTCCGATTTCGGATTCGAACGATTCTGAAAATACCATAATCGAGATAAACCGTTATTGCTCCCGATTCCGCCCCCTTTGGTGCGCATTTGCTCCTCAATAAAAGCCTAATTTCACACGCAAATCAGTAAAATCATGTAAGGTGACTTGCATAAAATGGGACGAAAAGAGAATTTGCGCTGTTCTGTGTATGCATTCAGAGACAGAACAGAACACGGACAGCTATTTAAAAAGTTCAGTTTTGTATGTAATGGAAAATGTGATTAGGCATTTTGTTTCCTTTTTTATCAAATTAATTTGGAAAGTTGTTGTGAGGATTCTTTTGCTTGTTAAATATAAGCCGCCAATGGAAGACTCTTCATATTCTGTTTAAACAATTTGCCTTCTCAAATCATCACGACTTGACTAAAATAAAATCTATAGATATAAATCCGTTTATGCGGAGAGTGGAAGCTAAAGCCATATTGCAGGTAGTGGAGGTGCCAGCGCCATTGCTTGCATTTTTTTTCCAGTGGAAACAATTAAAAAAATTCCATGATAGACGTGATACATAATACATATATAGAAAGCTTTAAATTATTGCTTAACGAAATAAACCAAATCAAAACCAAAAACGTTTTAATAATGTAGCTAATCCGGAAAGATTTATTTCTCTCTAAAGGCGGTCAAAGAGGAGATTTTGAGTCAGGATCTTTGCGACACTGATTCAGAATACACTAGTTTATTCATAAATAATATAATCTCCTTACTATTTCCCTTCACATTCATTGTTATTTATTTTTGCCGGTGCAAAAATGAGGCACAAAACGCCTTCCGAGCTGCTCCCGAAAGAGAAAGCGAAAGTCTAACTATCTTAAAGTGCCATTTTTTTATCACCATAATTGATGGATGTCTAATTAATGGAAAATATAAAAATAAGGAGAAGCCTAAAACAGCGATGCCCGGCCCGCATCTGAACTATTGCGTGACTAAGCCCGGTCCTTGAGGCGTACAAAAAGGGACTGAAATGCAGGGCTCTAATCAGTCAATTAAAGTTCCGGACCCACTCATAATCGTGTTAAATAGTCCTGATTACAATATTGACCAAAATAATCCTGATTATGATTTTTGCCGTAATCGAGCAGCCCTATTTTATTCCATGGCTTTCATAGACTTCTACTCGAAAACTGTCAGATAAGCTCCGCCCACAAAATCTTCATCATTGTTTGCAAACACCAAATTGATATTCCTTACATAACAAACTTTATTAACTATAAATGCATTAAAAATATATAACGGTTTTATAAATATAAATAAAACGGTTGTGAGTTATGGAAAGAATGTAGGCCTCATTTTCATCCAAGAAAAAAAAAAGTAAAATGCCATCTACTCTGTCTATGGTCTAACCATTCATCATATAAAACCCAAAACACACAGTCATAATCAGAGATATGAGGTGCATTTTCTGCTCTTTAGGTCCCATTCACCAAGTTACCTACCCAGCCCCCAGCCCCACCCTTAAATTTGTACATTCACTATATAACAACAACAATTATATAACAAAAAAAAAAACTCCTGCCCTTTAATTTTTCACATTCTGTAAGCTGTTTCTCTCTGAAATATGTCACAATACATAAATCAAGTCACCCATAACTTCTGTTACATGCCTTTTTCTAGTTATAAAGGTTAAAAAAATGTTAAGATACCGAAAAACAGTAGTGTTTCATTGGACTCGGACTCGACTCGGACTCGGCCCTTTGGGACTCGGACTTGTCTCGGACTCGACTGGTTAAGGACTCGGACTCGATTTGGACTCGACCTCAGGTGGACTCGAACCCAATGGTAGAGTAGGCCTTCAGTTATCCATCCCAAGATTTAGCATATCAATCTTAGCTTCAAACTACATTTAGCTGGGGGGCTTAAGCCCCTGATCTTTTTGAAGATGGACCATTCATTTCACAAATGAAATATGTTTTATAGTTTTTAATTTGCTCTCCAAATACTAGAAATCCAAGATTAAAAGCAGTCTTAAGTAGGTAGTTTACCGCTTACTTTACGTTTTCATTCCACCAAAACACAGCTTTGAAGCCCTCGTTTGATGTTTTTCGATATTTAAATAAATAGCCAGATCAGAGAGATTCAATCGCCTATGCAATCATGTAATGGAAACAAATAAATGACTTTAATTTTAGATAAAACATCAAAGATCTGGTCAGTGAGGTTCAGCATCCAGAACACACACACACACACACACACATATATATATATATATATATATATATATATATATATATTTATATATTTATTTATTTTGTGCTAAGTATTCTACAAATACATTTACGTATTTTAATGTTATTAATAATAAAAATACCCTGCAATTGTACTTTTGGTATACTAAACTGCTATACCTAAAGTGTGCTAAATCAGAACTATTTTTGTGCTTAATGCACTTTAATTTAATTAAATTTAAATGCAATTTAATTTAAATAATTGTGTGGAAGTAGTGCTGAAGTCCAACTAAAGATATAGCTACTGTATGTTTGATTGTGTTAAAGTCGAACTATTGCAAGTTTACTTCAGATGCACTTTAAATATCTTGAATTTAAAGAATGATATTATACAGAGACCATACAATCTTTATTAATAGGGATATTAAAACGCCTATTAGGCATAATATTAAAAAATCAAAATACTTCAAATGAAGCTAAATTATAATTTTATATCAGTAAGTGATATGTCAATAAATATGTTAATGGCTTTGAATTTTATTTAGTTTGAAAAAAAAAAAAAAAAGTTTTTTTTTTTTTTTTTTTTTTAAATCTCTCCCAACCCTAGCAACGCCCTGCTCCACACCCTAAATAACATTCAATCCAGTGAACAACAAAGACAACAACTGGGCTGCCATTGCAGTGCTGTAATGTTGTTTTCAGGACTTCAGATGGTTTTATTCGTCATGGCCCATAGCATTCATACTCATTTTGACATGTGGCTTTAATCCAGTGTTTCAATTCATTTTAAAAGCATCATTGTGTGGGTCATTTCAATAATATTCATAGGAATGCTATATGCCTTATAATATGAGTTAAGAGGAACATGTTTTTACAGTGCTGCTGAAAGGAAAACCTTTAAGACAATTTACAACACCAAGACTAATTAGACCATTTGTGAAAACAAGTATGACATGATCTAATATATTAATCTAACTTTCCCTAACAAGCTTCGGTCCTACAGAGAGAGAATTAGACAGAAGGGTGATGTCATGACACATGATCTAATTCCAAGGCTAGATGATTGGATCATGCATTTTCCTCTAATTTAGGGGTAATTAAATGAACAGTGCTCCTTTTCTGCACACTGTAATTCAGAAGGGACGCTGTGGCGACCCCCTAATCTTACTCTCAAATGAATGAGCGCTAGCCATAGCCTTTTCCTGACAAGTCACCATTGAATCCTCTCATTTATTCCTTCGAAGTAAACTTCGAAGGAATGCTAATCAATGTGTTCGATTTCAAGATTTATACACAAAGAGACTAATAGTGCTGTTTAATATTGCATCCACTTAAAAGAGATAAAAATAATTAATATATCAGTAGTTTTCAACTGGTGTCACATGAACTAAAATAATTTTACAAGTCTGTTCTGACAGCAGTGGTAAATTAATATGATATAATATGAATATGAATGACCATAATAAATCGTATGTGACCCTGGCTGGACCACAAAACCAGTCTTAAGTAGCATGGGTGTATTTGTAGCAATAGTCAAAAATACATTGTATGTGACAAAATTATACATTCTTCTTTTATGACAAAAATCATTAGGATATTAAGTGTTCCATGAAGATATTTTGTAAATTTCCTACTGTAAGCATATGAAAACGTAATTTTTTATTAGTAATATGCATTGCTAAGAATTTCATTTGGACAACTTTAAAGGTGATTTTTCTCAATATTTTTATTTATTTTTTTTTTTTGCACCCTCAGATTTATGATTTTCAAATAGTTGTCTCTCGACCAAATATTGTCCTATCCTAACAAACCATAAATCAATGGAAAGCTTATTTATTCAGCTTTCAGACAATGTATAAACCTTAATAAATAAAAAAGACCCATATGACTGGTTTTGTTGTCCAGTGTCACATATAGCAAAATACCATATATTTTATACTAATGTAATATTTTATTACTACTTATTGTTCTAATTTAATAATTGTATCATTATTATTAATATTTGTAGTATTTTTTTGTGCTTTTTCATTTTTTTTTTTTTGTGTAATATTGTGATTACAAATTATTTCATTAATATTCAGGTTAATTTTATTTCAGTTTTACTGTTAGGTATTTATTTTTATTTTGTAAATGTCGTGTTTTAAAGTTATTTCAGCTTTATTTAATTTAACAGCTCTTTCATGAATTAATAGTTTTATTTGATAATAATAGCTTTTTTATTTATGTTTTGTTATATATGTTTGGCTTGTAAATCACACTTCTGCTGATGTTTATGTATTTGCAAATTTGTTTATTTTTCATTCTGGCCATTTACTGTTCCTGTTCGTTTTGTGTGTGTATATAATTTTTATTTTATTTAAAATTTATTTATAGGGTCATTCCATGTCAATTCAACCTAATTTCAAAAACTTCCCCGGCTCAAAAGTTTGATTATGCAAATATTTTTTATGAGGAAAGATAGGCATGTATAGTGACGAAAGCCAAAATATGAAATGTCATGTCAATATTTAGTGAGTAATCAAAGTAAATTTTGTAGAGGGAGGTCAAAATGGCAATTTTCACCTTAGATTCAGAGTCAAGTTACAGGGGGGTAAAATGACTTCAGAAAGTTGGCGGCATCAATGTCTTATTTTTACACAGGGATTGGTAGTTCAGTTAGTAAAATCTGTTGACTTTAGCAATCTTAGTTGCATTATGTGCCAATGGTGACCATTCGGAAATGGGGAAACAGCACTTTTCAAGTTTTTCTCCAAAGTTTGCATGCCTGCAACTAAAGAAGTATTGAAGATATTTTAATGTCCTTTTGGATATTGGGTCTTAATAAACTTTCCTTTTGGCATCTTTATTTTTAATGCCCTATGAAAGTTGGTTCCAGAGATATTTGATTTTCAAAATGGCTCCAGGAGTAAATCGTTAAAATGTACACATTATCAGTGGTCAAAAACCAAATGTGGGTCAGTTTGAAAAAATATGATACTTCTTTTCTTTTAAAGAGGAATGTCTAAAGAGCAAATAATGTTAAAACTTCAGATGTATCTCGATTCTTTGTCAAAACAACTTCATAGAACATACAGACTCAAACAGGTATGTTCTATGCAATTGTTTTCATAGAGCGAAACAAAATACAATTCTACTTTCAACATTATTGTTCTTTAAATAAAATAATTATCAGCTGTATTACCAACATTTGGTTTTCGACCACTGAAAATGGGTAACATTCAACAATCTGGACATGAAACCTTGTTGAGATCCCCATATCTCTGTGACTGAATGATGTAGGGCCTTGGAAATTAAGATTCCAAAAGAAAAGTTAATTAACAACTAGAATCTAAAATCTATCTTTAATACTTCTTGAGTTATAGGCACGTATATATTTATAATATTATGGCACTCAGACTGTGTTCAGTGCAGTTGCCTTGACAGAAAGAAACGAGATACATCTCTAGTTTTAACATTTTGTTCTTCAGACATTCCTCTTTAAAAGAAAAGAAGTATCATATTTTTTCAAACTGCCCCACATT
This sequence comes from Cirrhinus molitorella, assembly GCA_033026305.1. NCBI lineage: Eukaryota > Metazoa > Chordata > Actinopteri > Cypriniformes > Cyprinidae > Cirrhinus > Cirrhinus molitorella. The sequence continues at coordinate 4,590,408 of CM065126.1, read as the reverse complement.
TTGTATTTGACCCCTGATGAATGTGTACGTTTGAAAGATTTACTTCTGGAGCCATATGTAAATTTCAGTATCTCTGGAACCGAATCTCATGGGGCATTAAAAAATAAAGATGTCAATAGGAAAGTTAGTTAAGACCCTTTGGCACATAATGCAACAAAGATTGCTAAAGTCAACAGATTTTGCTAATAGAACTACCAATCTCTGTGTAAAAAAAAAGATAACATTGCTGCCAATATTATCATTTTTACCCCTGAATCTAAAGTGAAAGTTGCCATTTTGACCACCCTCTACAAAATAATAGATTACTTGAAATGACATGGAATGACCCTATAACATTTTATAAATAGTATGAAGTCTTTAACTAAAGACCATTGTTATATAGCAGTGAAAAACATAAAATATTTAGTGTACCTTTAAATTGAGCTGCTAGTGTGATGTTAGCCATCAGCTGTGTGCAGATGAATGTGGGATTTAAACATCTGACTCGAGCAACTGGCAAACTGACTTCAGCAGGATAGCAAATGCTGAGACGTGTGTTCTCCAGCTGTCTTCTCAGCGCCTGTTTTAAGGCCTGACCGCCACAAACATTTGTTCGTTACTGTATGAAGAAAAACACATTCTCTTTCACAGCATATACGTAGGATCTGGTCCACAAGCCTTGGCCTTTTCAAGTGACTTTTATGTACTTTTTTGGTTCTTTTTTGGCATCTCTGGTTCCATTTAACTTTTTCTTCAGATTATTAAAACGTTTCTCATGCTTTTTCCCATATATTTTATTGTGCGCCAATTTGTAAATCATAAATTGTAAGAAAATCATTAATGCTTAGGGTTAGTGATTGGTTTGGGGTTCTTGCCTTAGTAATAACATGCATTTTTATAGGTAGGTCTTAAATAAACTTATTTTTGTTAATGTTTTGTAATTTTCTCTGACATTTGCAGACACAACATGTTATATTTATTTATATTTTATTTTATTGTTTATTTAAATGTTCAAAATTGTATTTTATTCAAGCAACCTTATAGCAAAGCCATGGCAAGTAACAGCTCATTTTATTTTATTTTATTTTATTTTATTTTATTTTATTTTATTTTATTTTATTTTATTTTATTTTATTTTTATTTTTAAAGCAAACACAATGGCCTGGCCAGTAGGAGCATCACCATTGTAGTAACACATAATTAGTAGTAACATATAATAAGAAACCATATAGCAAAGCCATGGCATTTACTTTATTTTCTATTAATTTAATTTAATTTAATTTTTATTTATTTAATTTATTTTTTTTTATTGCAAGTAGCAGCATCAACATGGTGGGGACATGATTTTTATTTTATTTTATTTTATTTTATTTTTTTATTGCAAGTAGCAGCATCAACATGGTGGGAACATGATTTTTATTTTATTTTATTTTATTTTATTTTATTTTATTATGTTAAAGCAACCATATAGCAATGGAATGTCAAGCAGCAGCATAAACATGGTGGTGAAATGATTTAAATTATACTTTTTTATTTATTTTTGGTGAATATTTAATTTCATTATTTTTTTAAATTGTTTATTATTTATTTTAAATCAACCAAATGGCAATGACATGGCAAGTAGCAGCATCATCAACATGGTTGCAACATATACTTCTAATTAGTTTTTTGCATTTATTTTTGGTGAGTATTTTATTTTATTTGATTTATTTATTTTTAGAAGCAACCATGTAGCAATGGCATGGCAAGCAGCATCAACATGGTGGTAACATATAATTTTTTTTTTTTTTGCATTTATTTTTGGTGAGTATTATTTTATTGTATTTCATTTTATTTCATTTATTCATTTGTTTTTGGTGAATATTTAATTCAGTTATTTTTACATTTTTTATTTATTTTAAATCAACCAAATGGCAATGACATGGCAAGTAGCAGCATCAACATGGTTGCAACATATAATTCTAATTAGTGTTTTTGCATTTATTTTTGGTGAGTATTTTATTTTTCATTTTATTATTTTATTATTTTATTTTATTTTATATTAAAGCAACCATATAGTAATGTAGCCTGGTATATAGCAGCTTCAACATGGTGAAAACATAAAAATCAAATAATTTTCTTATTTTAAATTTGCATAAACAACATTTCATTGGCAGAAATGAGTGCTGCATCCTGTGCATTTGTTAATAAAACTTCCATCTGAATCCTCACACACTTTCAGCATGCATGCACTGGTGTGAAGTGTATGTCCAAACATGAGCTCATCTGTTATTTTTTTTATTCCCCTAGATTATGTTTCGGAGATTAGGACGATGCCAGAAAGGGAACAACAAACCTTCGTCCTTCTGAGAGAGGATGAACACAAATGCCAAATCAACGGAAGTCAAGTAAAATACACATTGCTTCTAAGCCCTACAAACAGCTTTGATGTTAATGTTTGTAATATGATAACCTTATAGTTGCATTTAGTAGATTAGAGCTGGATGATAATCTAGTTTTTGTTACAATCCATTGATTTTTATCTCTTATCAAACACTTTGTGCTATAAAAACACACAGAGACAGACTAATAGGAATGTAGAAGATGCTTTTGGCCAGTGTGGCTCAGTACCAATTTACGCATCTAGAGAAAGGCAAGAATTCAGTGGTTACATCAGCAGACGGTCTGATACGTCTGGCTCTCCGATTACGGCTAACAGCTGTAAACATTTCCTGCGATTAAACGTCATACCTGCTGGGTGAGAAATGCGAGAAATACTGACGGAGTTTGCGCTCCGACAGCTGCGTCCTTGTGTTTAACTAAACCTCTTGATGTTTCTCATAAACCTCCAGCTTAATGAAGGCTGCGACCACCTGACCGGCGCGATGACATCATGGGTCAAAGGTTAAACCCTCCATCATAGTAATTGAAGGGGGTAAAAAGTCCAAAATACAGTAAGTGGGGAAACTCGGCTCCAGCTTGACATAGATCACCGCAGAACATGACTACATGTTGAATGACCTCATGCCGGTCCATTTCCGTCTCGCTTGATTGCCACCCGAGGCGGACTTTATATTATTGAGATGAATATAGGGACTCGATTACTGGTAAAGTCTCTAGATGGTCTAGTCGGGGTTATTATAGTTAACTAAAACTACAAATGTTCTTTTAGCAAAGCTACTAAAAAAGTAACTCAAATTAAAATGGAAAATTTTAATTGCTTGAAAAAAATGAAGGTTAACTGAAATAAAATTAAATATAACAAAACTTTAGTTATTTATTATTAATTATTAATTTTTATTATTATTATTATTAATTTTTATTAATTGAGTGTAACGATGCACTTAACCCAAAATGTGCTAAAATAATAAAACTAAAATAAAAATGAAGACAAAAAATTATATATAAAAAAACTAAAACTTTAAATAAAATTAAAATTAAATTGGAAAATTTAACAACAAAAAAGTAATTAAAAATATTAATAGAATTACGCTAGTATAATTATAAAACTAAATAAAAAATAAATAAATACATTTTATTATATACTGCTAAAACCACCAATATTTTACTTTATGAAATATAAAGAAAATTAAAACTTTTTTTTAATTTCAACTGGTTTCCAGGGATTTTCATTTAGTTTAACTTGGTGTATAAGTAAAATGTAACAACAGCAAAGCAACAACAAAAAAGAATAAAAATTATACAAACTACATTAATTAAACTTGGAAAATGGAAAGAAAAAAAATTAAGACAAAAAACTACTAAAAATGATTAAAAAAAACTAAAACTTTAAATAAAATTAAAATGATATTGGAAAATGTAAAAATAAAATAAAAACTAATTTAAAATATTAATTAAAGAAAATGTAATAAGCAAAATAAGCAAAATGTAACAACAGCAAAGCAACAACAACAACAACAACAACAAAAAAACTAAAAAAAATAATTAAAAAACCTAAAACTTTATATAAATTAAAATTTAATTGGACAGCCATATTTTTTATAAAAAAAAAAAAAAAAATTTAAACTTTTTTTTTATTTCAACTAGTTGCCAAGGCAACATTTTTTTATTTTAATTTAGTTTAACGTGGTATATTAACATAAGCAAAATGTACAAAATAAAACTTATATAAAAATGAATAAAAACAAAATAATTAAAAACTACTAAATATTAAAAAACTACTAAAACTTGGGAAATGGAAAGAAAAAACTAATTCAAAATAAAAGAAAAATTATAGTGGAAAATTGTAATAAAAAATTATAATAGTATCTTAAAGAAAACTGCAAAAAATCTAATAATAATAATAATAATAATAATAATAATAATAATAATAATAATAAATTACTTAAAAAAAAAATAAACATTAACTGAAAAAAAAACAAAAACAAATTAACCTAACCTTAACTTAAACTTTATTTCAACTAGTTGCCAAGGCAGCATTTTTTATTTTAATTTAGTGTAACTTGGTGTATTAAAATAAGTAAAAATGATCTAAAATAATAAAACTTAAATAAAAGTCAACAAAAATGGGAAAAAAGAAAACTGATAAAAAATGAATTCATTAACTGAAATAAAAACAAATCTAATTAACCTTACCTTAACTTACATTTTTTTTTATTTCAATTAATTAATTAATTAATTAATTTACTGTAACGTGGCATATTAAAATAAGCAAAATGTACTAAAATAATCATACTTGTATAAAAATGCATAAAAAGACTACTAAAATGATTAAAAACTAAATTACTAAAACTTGGAAAATGGAAAGAAAAAAATTATTTAAAATAAAATAAAAATTACAATGGAAAATTATAGAAACAAAGTTGTATAAACTAACTGAAATATATATATATATATATATATATATATATATATATATATAATTAAATACTTTATTTCAGCTAGTTGTCAAGACAACATTTCTCATTTTAATTTGGTGTAACTTGATGTACTAAATGAATGTTAAGTCAAGTAAGTTTTCTTATACAATGCAGATTGTTTCAAATAGTGATAAACAAAAAAAAAATTATGAATACAATTTAATTTCACTGTTGATTTAATTCAGTTCAAAAGCAGTGTCGATGTCACAGAGTTCATCAGTTATAAAACAAATTCGATTTGGCTATAAAACAACTCTACAGAAGACAATTAACAGTCTGTCACTAAAACAGCAGTGGTTCTAGTTGCTAGATACGGCTCCTCAAATAAGTCTGAGCGTCTGAATGTCACTAATTGACTTCCGATTGAGACAAATCTAGTTTTGATTGAGCGAAGCGGCACAAAAGCCGCTTCGTGGCAAGTGGTTCTTGCTCTACAGAGATGTATTGAGTGGACTTGCTGAGGCTTGAGCGCTGCATTATTCAGCCTGCTGTCTGCGTTCTTCCCCTCTGGTGCCGCTGATTGTAAATGGACACATTGTTCTGGTTTTAAATTTGGATCTGAGGGAACGATCTTGAGAAATGTCTATGTGTCTGACCACAAATCAAAAGTAGAGCATTTCGTCATTTGGCAAGTCTGAGACTCACAGATGTTTCATTTCAGTCTTTAAGATGGTTATCAGCGGAGCCGGACACGTTTGGAACATTTTCTCATTTTTATTATTATTATTATTAGTAGTAGTAATATTCATCAAAATAGCCATCATCAGAAAGTGGTACAGTACCAACAGCACCATCATGGCAATGTAAAAATCTAACTGTTTTGCAATTATGCTTGGTGGTTAAATAAGATATGGAAAGGTACTATTTAAATAATAATAATAATAATAATAATAATAATTATTATTATTATTATTATTATTATTTTGTTATTATTATTATTATTATTATTATTTATGGTGGTGCATAAATTACACATTTATTTTTTTAGTTGTAGTATGGAGGCAATAGAAAAAAATCTAATCAAAATTTAAATTCTAATAAAACAAAAAATCACATTTTCCAGTTATTTCCAGGTGGGTACTTTTTATTTTATTTTATTTTATTGTATTTTTTTTTACTTTAGCTATGGAAAGACACTAAATTATGTTTGGTGGGTAAATTTGAATAATTTTATTTTTATTATTTTAAGCAAACTAACAAAATATAAAATCACATTATTTTTCCAGTTATGTTTGGTGGGTAAATTTGGATAATTTATTTTAATTAAACTTGAGCTATGGATGGACACTAAATTCTAACAACATATAAAATCAGATTATTTTCCCAGTTATGTTCGGTGGATAACTTTAAATATTTTATTTTATTTTATTTTATTTAAACAAACTGTTGCTATGGAAAGACACTATATTAAACCAACGTATAAAATCTAATAATTATTTTATTTTATTTTATTTTATTTTATTTTATTTTATTTTATTTTATTTTATTTTATTTTAAGCAAATTGTAGCTATGGAAAGACACTTATTTCACTTAAGACACTTATATTATGACAACATCTTTCAAGTTATGTTTGGTGGGTTCATTTAATTTAATTTTTCAAGCAGACTTGAGCTATGGAAAGGTACTATATAATAATAATAAGTAAATAAAAATGGTACATAAATGACACTTCATTTTTAAGTTATACTTTTGTTTTTGAAATTATGTTTGGTAATAATTGTTAGACCAGAAAAATATTGAGCATGCAAACCCATACAAGGATGTTTGACCAGTGCATTGCTAGCATACTTTACATGCATTCAGGTAGCTATGTATAAACATGAACAATCTAACTAAATTATATAACAGAATGCAATGCTTTGCATGCAAATCGTTTTATGAATTGCTCTCTGTCACATAATGCAACAACTTCATGAATCAAGTTTGGGTCGCTGGAAGTGTTTGCATTTATGTTCTCGAAAAATATGGCCTTAAATGTCCACTGAAGTGCCTTGAAACATGCAGCGTTATTCTATGTGGTGACGTAATTTCAGCTGTAACGGGGAAACAGGACGAGCCATATCGAGCAGCCCCGACCACTTTTTTAAATAGCCAATAGTGTTCCATTCATCTCTGCTCGGGCCAGAGCCGTTGAGCTCCGTAAAGCCTGCATTTGACAGCTTATGACAGCCACAGCCTAATAGATTACAAACTAGATTCAATATGAAACTCTTACTAAAACAAAATAGTGATCATAATCATGCTGAAGCTGTGTACTTTAATAAAAGCCGACTCGCGCATATGATCTGCTCCGTGCGATCGCGTCTCTGGACCAGAGCCAAAATCTGGAGTAGACTGTGTGACACATGACCTCATTTGCCCCAACGGAAATCATATTTACATTGTCTGAATCGCTACCTATCGCCTACATTGTGCACTACATTCCATTCTCCATACAGAAAGTACTAACTCTGTGAACAAGTGACTGATCTCAGCCGGAGCTTCAGCAGCAATTTATAGTGTAGGGGGCGGGACGCTACGGATTCTAGAGAGCATTTGATTGGACAGAAGTTTTGATGAGAAGCTGAAGTGCAGCGTGATGTCATCAAAATCGTTGATTCATATTGGTGGAAATGATGACACTGTAAGTTTTGAATGCTTGTATCTTGTAAACGTGAATTTTGTCATTGTTTTGAAACACACTAGCTTATATATAACCTTAAGGCTAACATATTCATACCAAAAGCTAAAAAAACCTTTAATTTTGATTTCATGGGGACTTTAAATGTTCTCGATATAATGCAACATGACAGCGAAAATAGAGAAAGAATAGCTTTTGTAAGTGCAAGTAGATTCTTTAAAGGCATTACTACATTGATATTCTAAATTATTGCTTGCATCTTTTATATCTTTGTCTAAAAAATATAATTTATTATGTTTGGTGGTTGTTGTGAATATTTTATTTACTTTTTATTGAGCTATGCAATTTATATAAGGCTAGTTTAGAACTTTATTTATTTATTTATTGAATACATTTTTATTTGATTTTATTTTGTAATTTATTTATTTTTTATTTCTTTTATGAAGCAACATTGAGCTTTGGAATATAAATGGGAGTATTATTATTAACATTATTATTATTATTATTTATTTATTTATTTAGCATACAAGACACTTCATTTTGAAGTTGTGGTATGGTTGAAACATTTCTATTCTTTATTCTTTATTCTATTCTCTATATTTCTATTCAAATCTATTTATGCATTTATGTTTGGTGGGTAAATTGTTTTTTTTTCTCATTTCATTTATTTAGTTTTATTTATTCTTAATTTTTATTGTATTTATTTTTATTTTATTTTGTTTTATTTTATTCTTGGTGTGTACATGACGCCTTATTTGCAGTCTTGAGCAATGGAAAGGTTCTATGTATGTAAAGTAAACATTATTATTATTATTATTATTAATTAATTAATTAATTTATTTATTTATTTAGCGTACATGACACTTCATTTTGAAGTTGTGGTATGGTTGAAACATGCTAGCAACATGATAATCATGTTAACAACATACATGCTAGAGGTCGACCAATGTATCGGTTTTGCGATTAATCGGCACCGATAGTTGATTGACGAAACTATCGGTTATCGGCAAAAATATGACCGCCATAGATATGTATGATGAGAGCGGCCTCTAGAGGCGGAAATCACTTGACAACACCTGCTGTTTACACAAGTGATACTGTGCACTGAACACACCGGAACACTTCAAATGCGCATTTAAAATATCGACAGCGAACTAGTGCATGTTTTCATATCATTATTTAGTAAGCACTTTGTTGACTAGATGCTGCATTAGTAGAGAAAGTATGTTTGCTATCAAGGGCCGCTGAACTATTTAGGCCGCTGTAACAACACCCCCCGCCACCCTTGAAGGTCAAGTTAATTTTATTTTCTATATAGCACCAGATCACAACAGAAGTTATTTAACGTTACCTTTCTTATAGAACGGTCCTATACCTTATTCTTTTATTAAACAAACTAAGTAGCCTTAAGTTCTCTTGTTTACACGACGGCATGTCATTTCTGTCTCTACATGGTCGCGCGCAATTTCTTCTCTATGAAAACACAGACGTAAAAACGGAATACTCTATAGCATGGAATGCCGTGGAATTCATCAGTTTTTGGATGAATGAATCAAAAGTAGGTCTGTCACTTATTTTGAATCGTGATATGGACTAGTGTCTGTGAATATTAAAACGCAAAAAGACAGCTTAAATATTAATCCTGCATGTTCCGTTTGTCTCTGTATGTATGAATGGCGGGGATGCTGTTTTGTTTACTATATAGATACCGAAGTACGCGTGACACTCGCATCTCACTATATGACGACATTAACTCATAAACAATCTCCAGAGCTGCTGTGACAGTCACTTCATGATAATTTTACCATTTCATTTGAGAAAACTAATCTAGCATCATACTGTATACACACACAAACTTCACGCAATCTGTCAAAATAAAAGTAACAAACGTGTAACAAAAATATATTGCTCTTGTATTACTTTTGTACAGAATAATGCACACCTTTATATACCCCGCCCCCCAAGGCCATAAACCCAGGGGAAACACATATGATGTAATTTTAATGCTATGGTTTTTGTGTAGATGTTTAAAGACTGTTGATATGAAATGGTAACACTTCACAATAAAAGCCCATTTGTAGCATTAACAAAGATTAATAAAAGCTGTAGAAATGTAGAAAGTGTTCCTTGTTAGTATGTTAATTTCAACATTTACTGATATTTTTTAAATATATAATTAATATTAATACATTTATTCTCTAACAAAGTATGGTTCAGTCCCTTTTTAAATAGTAGACCAGTGTTTTAGTTTTCATTCAGTATCCATTTTAAAAACGGTCGGTCGATTAATCGGTATCAGGCAGTGTGGTCGATCCTAGCTATCATTATCGGTAAAATCCAATATCGGTCGACCTCTAGTGTAAATATGATCTCCATTGGGGCAAATGAGGTCTGGTTTCGCGTTGTGTCACACAGAACTGCGGCAGCGTGCGGTCTACTCCGGATTTTGGCACGGAGCAGATCATATGCGTGAGTCGGCATGTATTAAACTACACAGCTTCAGCATGATTGTGATCACTATTTTGTTTTAGTAAGAGTTTCATATTAAATCTAGTGTGTAATCTATTAGACTGTGGCTGTCATAAGCTGTCAAATGCTGCTTTACCAAGCTTAACGGCTCTGGCCTGAGCAGATATGAATGGAACACTATTGGCCATTTAAAAAAGTGGGCGGGGCTGCTCACCCTGTTTTCCCATTTCAGTTTAAATTACATCACCAAATAGAATAATGCTGCCTGTTTCAAGGCACTTCAGTGGACCTTTAAGCTTTTAAAACTACTTTAAACTTCAAACCATTTCAGAATGAAAACTTTTTAAACTTTTTTTTAAACTTCATAAACCTTTTTAACCCTCTGGCCCTCTTCGGTCACTTTTGACTGAAAATGTTTAAATTTAAAAATGTAAAAAATCATAGCTTCATTGGAATGAGATGAAACTTGTTGACTTTTGTTTTCTGTGTATATGTGTATAGGGAACTATACAGGAGGTTACATGACATTACACAAGTTTATAATTTTTTAATGCCACTAATGGCAGAATTTTCAGTTTAAAAAAATTAATGTAAATGATTTTACTCTATTTTAATATGAAATGTTGTATTTATTGAAAAATAATATATAAATAATTAAATACAAAAATATATATTAATTCCAATGGAAAAAATAGCTTATTAAAATTATAAAAATATTGCATAATATCATGAAATCTCCTCAAAATTCTAAATAATAATCAAAAAATATTATTGAACAAAAATGTATTGCATTGATTTTCCTGAAAAAAAGAAGATTTTAAGGCTTCAGTTTGACTGCGAAGAAGGTAAGTCTGACTCCCAAATGAAGAGGGTCAGAGGGTTCAACTTTTAAGCCAACTTAAAGTTTGTCTTGACAAACTTTTAAATCTAGTTTATTTTAGCATATTATTGCTCTTTTGTGGATTTTTAATTGCTTCCGTTGTCCTCATTTGTAAGACGCTTTGGATAAAAGCATCTGCTAAATGGCTAAATAATATAATATGTTTTCTTGTCCAGATCAGTGGCAGTGCAGCTGCCACCGAGCTCCTAACTACTGAGTGTGTTATTTTTGCGGTGAACGGTCTCTTTTCGCTGGCGTTTCTTTGCGTTGATAACATGAGCTGTTGTCGGGGGTCAGTGAAACATGACTAAGGGCCACACAGCTCCAGGTGTATGCAGACGTCAGCCATCAGGCATGCACTCCTCTGCGATTGTGCGTGTATGTAACTCGCTACATATCTCTGGCACATTTCTGAGCATATTAAATCAATGATAAAGGGATGAAGTCATAGCTGTTGGGTGCCAGAGGGCCCGTTCAGACGGTTAATGTTCCTTAAAACCCGAGACGGCGCATTGAACAATTCATCCCGTTGTGTTTCGCCTTTAAATATGCACGCTTGAGGCGTAAAACAAATGAATGTGCATTATTTACTTTTGCGGGGACAGAATAAAGCGATTCAGAGATTCGAGGGAAGGTCAAGTGTCTAGGCGTCCCACGACAAAAACACGAGAGGTTTAGCTCACGACTCTGGAATTCAAGACAAACAAGATACTCGCACCGCAAATTTATGACTTCACCAGTACTTTGCCAGCGCTTTTGTCTGCCTCTCAGTTGACTTTCGCCTTTGTCTTCACAAACTCCTCATTCACCAGCTTGACAAGTCAAACCAGTCGTCCTTTCTGTGATGTTGTGTTAGGCAGGGTTCATACAAGGTGCTTAAAGTACTTGAATTTGACTTTTGGAAATTTAAGGCCTGGAAAACCCTTGAAAATAGCAATATTCAACCCTTAAAAATAGCTAAATTCCTGAAGAGGTACTTGGAAAAGTACTTGAATTATTAAAAGACGATGTATCTATGAAATGTGTTTAATTTTTAAAAATAAGCACATATCTTTCCACACAAAATTCAACCGATTCAAAAAACATCATACTGGCCGATGTGGCCAAAAAATTATCGCAGTAATTATTTTTTATATCAGTCGATATTGAGAATTATCGCAATAAATGTAATTTTTTTATTTATTTGAAGTTTAAAGGCAGATTTTGCTACAATGTAAAAATGGTAACAACCAGACAGTTAAATTTTGCTTTAAAATATTCTTTATGTTCAGAACATGACAAACACTTTTTCCAGTTTTTTTTTCTTAATAGAAAAGAATAATTTCTTCAGTTGTTTGCACTGCGCTCTTTCGTAGTTTGTTTTTTTTAGTTCGGGTATGTCAATCCATTAAATCACTTCAATAAAATCACCATGATTCGGACTCATATGAAAAAAATCCTCTTTTTTGTTTTATTCTCCACCACCATGGGACAAAGACACAAAAGTTTAGGCTCACAGGCCTTCTTCAGTGTGCTTGACAATGAAAACCTCCACCCACTTTTGTTAATTTTGACGTCATCATTCATTCGTCAATATTCATTCACTAAAATACTACATGCTCAATCTCAATATTAAAGACACCACCACTCCATAATACATCACTTTTTGGGACAAAAATTATATGGGGATTCATTTTTATACTAACAAACAGTCAAAATGGATCATCATCAACATTCGCATCCAACAATGAAGTATTTAATGATTAAAATCATCAGATATATATCGTCATAAATAATCACTGATATTCAAACTGACTGCATATAATTAGTTCTAAATGTTTTAATGAGTAATGTTGTTTCAAACCAAGAAACAGGTTTGTGTTAGATGTATTTTCAAAGTAATATTTACTTTTTATTTCAACAATCTTTCAATTTGGTATTGATATTTGATATATTATTGATAATTGAAAGATTTTATAAATAAAAATAAATTATAAAAAAATATATATAATAATAACAATCATTATTATATTATACTATGGGGCCGTTGAATGCTTGAATCTGATTGGCTGACGAACGTTCTGAAGTTGTGCATTATTTTCAGGGAAACACACAGCGAACGTAGTTCCAGGCAGCTTCTAACCGCATTACATGTCTATATCACTTCGCCACACTATTTCAGTTATTTCAAAGGTCCTTACAGCCTAAAACAGCAAAATAATCAAAACCCACAATGACACTGTCCAAACAAATAAATACAGATACAAACAATACAAAGAAACGACAGATTTCTTCCATGTTTTTTGCCGCAAAATGAAGTTTTATTATGTACGGAAAGCACACACTATCTCTCCACTCTCTCTAACAGACGCACACACATAACAGTCAGCACAGACGTGAACATACGCGCTAATGTTGTTAGCGCTGCTCTGACGATTAACAACTTAAAAACTACACCACATTTCGCATCACGAAGTAACATCGACGCTGTTCCTGAAGAAAATGAACTTAAAGTTTCACTATAAGTAGAGATGCTGCTGCTGATCACGTTTGAGAGAAGCACAGACTCACAGAGGTAATTCACCAGCTTAATCTCTTTCTGTCTCTCTCTTTCCGTCTGTCTGCCTGCCAGTCTGTCTGTCTAAACTACATTATTAACTGCATTATTCTGCTATCAACGGCTCAAGCGTCGTTGCTAGGTCTAAAATGACGTTTTGGAACTAGCAACGAAGGCTTTGGATGAGCTGCGTAAGAAATTAATCCTGCTCACAATAGCCATTTAAGAACAAAAACCGGGCGAATAACTTGAAATATATCACCCGATCGATGTCTTGAGGTGTGGTAACCGTAGTATAAGTGGAATAATTGACTTCGGTCCGCTGAATTCCTAGAAAATAATGCACACCTGCTTCGCGTCGTGGCCGCATCACCACCTCGGGTGTGCATTATTTTCTAGGAATTCAACGGCCCGTCGTCAATTATTCCTTACTTATTTTTATGGCTATAATAATAATAATAATAATAATAATAATATTATTATTATTATTATTATTATTGCATAAAATGTTTCCATTTTATATTGTTTTTTATTTTTGTTTATAAAATCTTTCAATTTGAAATTTATTATTATTATTATTATTATTATTATGATATTATTGTTGTTGTTATGATTAATAATAATAATATCAATAATAATAATAATTACTATTAATAATAATAATAATAATAATATATAAAATATTTGATATTTATTTTTTATAATTTATTTTATTTATAATTTTTTATTTTGATATTTAATAATAATAATTATTATTATTAGTTGTCGTATGATTAATACTACTACTACTACTACTAATAACTATTATTATTATTATTATTATATAAAATTAATTTTATATAATTTCTTTTTATATATTATATAATTTATATTTTTTGTAACTCATTTATTATATAAAATATTTCCATTTGTTATAATATTTTTTTAATATAATTTTATAATTTATAAAATCGTAATTTTAATGTTATTGTTGTTGTTATATGATTAATAATTGTAATTAGTATAGATTATATATTGTGTATATAGTGTAGATTTTCTAATTTATTTAATTTATAAAATATTTATAAAATATTTTTATTTTATATTATTATTATTAGTAGTAGTAGTAGTGGTATATAATTTTTTTTTTCCTTTTAATATTTAAAAAAAATTCTAATATTTTTCCAGGTGAAACTTTTTTAAATATCCGTTAATGTATGACATTACAATAAACTGTTTTATTGTCACACAGGTTTTTTCCATTTTTTGAAATTAATAGTAATAGTAGTAAAGTAAAAGTAATATTATTATTATTATTATTATTAATTATTTCATGATCATGCATTCCACAAACTTTCAGAATGGAAACAAATTTTGCAGGCACAGCAAAGCTGAAAAAGTGGGCTGTTGTGCATTCGTTAGAATAAATCAACAGAATGTCTTTTATTTACACAAACGAGCACAAACCACATGTGCCACGCATAATAAATACGTCTAGCCACATCCGTGCCACACACGCAGCATATATCAAGGGCCTCATTAGAGAAAATTACAGCTCTGCGTGGAGACAATGGGCCCATTTACTTGACAGAACACAAGTATCACTTCAGTTTGATCTCTTACTCGGATGCTCTGAATAAATGGAGAAGCTCGAGACGCCTCAGACGTTACGACCGCAAAGAAAGAAAAACCTTTTGATGTGTTTGATCACTAGAAAAGCATGCGGGTCAACTGCTGCTCATTTATACTGAATGACTTCAAAGATTCTTTACAGAGAAGAAAAATCACAAACTTACATTTGCTGAAGAAAACTTGTTGTTTGCCAATGCCAGAGAACAAAATTCATTCACTTAGAAAAATAACAGCATAATTCATGTCTGCACAAGTTTTTTTTTTTTTTTTTCAAATCCACAACAGTCATGGCATCTCACTTTCATCTCGATTCTTTCTCCTACTATAGACATTTAGTGGAAGCAAATGGAGACTTTCTTTGCTGTGATGCTTAAATTTCTTTCTGACAAAAAAAGGCTTTGCATATCTCCTTTAACATTTCAGAAGAGATCTGAAACTGTGTCTGCAATCAAATATCAGAGATCTCAATATAAACTCACACACATTAAACACTTCCAAAACCAAAAGAATGAGAACTAAAAATGTCCCCAAATGGGCTGCCACTTTAACCTCTTGATACTCATAATGGATGTCAAGAATTGGCTCACTTGGGGCTGTTTATTTCTCCTTTAGTTTAGGGAAAACACAAAAGTTGAAACACAACCAAAAATTCAATTAAGTCTTTGAAAGGGCAGCGTTTGAGTAACAACAAACAAACAATTTTCGCTTAAAATTAATTTTGCACAGACGAGTTGTCTATGTATTTCCTCAAATGTTTCAGTTTTGGTTGAAATTTATATAAAACGTAAAATAAAAACTTGACCCATTATGACAATAGACTTTCTTCCCAATTACTACTAATAATGATAAAAAATATATTATTTAAATTGTAAAGCTTCTTTTTAACATATGCAGACCTAAAAATGTATTGTGTAATATATTAATACATTTTAATAATAATGTAATAATAATATAAATACATTTTGAGAATCAAACATACTTAAATGTCATTAAAATAAGTCTTTTTTTTTTTTTTTATTTTAACAGCAAATTATTTTTAATTTTGGTAAGTTTTGAGATTTTTTTTTTTTTTTTGGAACTAATGAACATTTATTAAAGTTTTTTTTTTTTAACAAGTACATTGAAAGCCTTGAAAATAACTATAATAAAATCAATCTCTGTGATTTTTTTTGTTTTTGTTTTTTTGGTTTGTTTGTTTGTTTGTTTTTTTTCTTCAGACAGATGTAGTTAAATACTTAACTTTATTTGTGGATTAAACATTAATAGATGTCTAAAGCAAAAGAACTAAAAATTCTACAAATATTTTAGAGCTCCTTGTATTTAAGTTTTTATAATTTCCATTTGAAAAAAAAAAACTAATTTATAAAACCTAATATAAATAATAGGGCTGCCCTCGACTAAGGATTTTTCTGGTCGACTAGTAGTCGCTCATTTTAAGCATTAGTCGACTAATCGTACGTTTATTAATAAAACATTTAAATCATTATAATGAGCCTTTAATTGCCTACATATCCTAATAAGCGCTTAAGCACGCATAAAGCTTGCTCGCACCGCAGATGTAATGATTATAAATGTGTCTGGGAAAAACAATAAGTATGTTATAAAAATGTTTTACTTTTACCTGTATGCCCAAAAATGAGGGAGTAAGCTATTCTAAGAGCAAATTACCGCACAGGAGCATCCATCTGTCCTGCAGTAAGCGCATGTCTGTTCAGCTTCCACACAGAAAGCCCACATTTCTCTAGGTCAGTGGTTTGCAAACTTTTTTTTAACATATGTATATATAGCCTAATTTGCGCGCATTGGGATTGTCGCTCTCTGAATGCGGGATATTAAAATTGCTTTTGAATGCGTGCCGCGTTTTGCTTTCGTTTTAACGGTTGCGTGAAACTCTCCGCGGTACTGAACGTGCATTCTACAGGCGAGTCTAAAGGCTTTGTTATAATGACATGATTAAATAGCTTGCAGAACTCAGGACTGAACAAAAAGTCAGGCGTTTTCAGCGGTGAGTGGAACTGATAACTGATAACTTACTAACTGATAAACGCAAATACAGATACGCACTTAACATTGCATTGTACAACATTACATGTAAAGTCGCTACTATTTACGTTTCAGATAATAAACCATATTTGAGGTTGATGAATGATAAGCGAATGTTGGGTGTACTGCCCAATGTATACTGTGTAACTATTACCACACAGACTATAGCCATTAACGATCTCTCCGTGAGATTTATTTATTTATTTAAATCTGCGTCTGTGACGACGCGGAGTCGATATCTTTTGGATCCATATGCAAACCGTTTATTGAACACAAGAGGAGTCGGACAGGCAATGTAAAACAGGGGCAGACAGCAGTAGTAAAGACAATCCAAACCGTGAAACTGAGTCCTCGCGTTAGTCCGGGGCCAGTGGCTAGCGGGGGTAATCCAGTTAACAAAGCACGGGTCGGGGGAGCCAGAGAATCGTCGTAAGTCCAGTAAACAATCCGAGTGGGTAACGTGAAGACAGTCCAAGGAAAAACGCTCAGAGATGCAGCCATAGACGTACAAAACCTTGCGAAGAACTAGCGAGACCGGCCGGCTCATAAAGCCGGAATTTGCGCCAAAACCGGCGCGGCGGGAAGACGTCATGGGCGGGGGCCGATGGGAATTGTAGTGAGAGTTAGAACTCCGGAGAGGGTTCCCGCCGACCGTGAACCGAGGGTGCTACGGGGACCGGATTAATGACAGAGCCCCCCTTCTCCTGGGGGCTGGCCGATCTGGGTGAGTCCGGTGGAATTCGGTTATTAAATTGGGGTCCAGGATGTCGTCAGACGGGACCCAACACCTCTCTTCTGGGCCGTAGCCCTCCCAGTCGACCAGGTACGATAAGCGACCCCCCTCGGCGTCGTGAGTCTAGGATCTCGTGGACCCGAAAGGCTTCCTCGCCGTCTACCAGGATGGGAGGAGGGCCCGTGGTGCCGGTCCCTTCCTGGCCCTCCCCTCGGGTCGGGTCGTCGGCGGGCTTTAACAAAGACATATGAAAAGTGGGTGAGATACGGTATTCAGGAGGCAGGTTTAAACGGAATGACACTGGAGTTATTTGACGAACTACTTGGAAAGGGCCCACGTACCTGGGACTAAGCTTCCTGCAGGGTAGACGAAGGCGTAAGTTCTGAGCAGAGAGCCAGACCCACTGCCCAGGGGTGTAGGGAGGTTGATGAGTGCGGTGGCGATCAGCTTGAACCTGTGTGCGTCTGATGGCTTGCTGAAGGTGGACGTGAGCCGAGTCCCAGGTTTCATCGCAGCGTCGGATCCAGGAGTCGATGGCAGGTAAATCAGTGGGTTCGCCGGACCAAGGGAATAGGGGGGGTTGGTATCCCAGGATGCACTTAAACGGAGTCATGTTGGTAGCGGGTTTGAGAAGGGAGTTTTGGGCATATTCGGCCCACATCAGGTATTGGCTCCAGTCCTCCTGGTGATTGGCGCAGTATGTTCGTAGGAAGCGGGTAAGTTCCTGATTAAGACGTTCGGCTTGACCGTTGGACTGCGGGTGGTAACCTGAGGTTAAGCTGACGTTTATATTGAGGACTTTGCAAAAAGCCGACCAGACTCTGGAGGTGAACTGTGGACCTCGATCCGAAACAATGTCTTCAGGCAGTCCATAAAACCTAAAGACGTTGTCGCAGAGTGTTTCAGCGGTTTCCATGGCTGTGGGCAGTTTGGGGAGAGGGATCAGGCGGCAGGCTTTGGAGAACCGGTCTATAACAGTCAGAATGGTGGTGAAGCGTCTAGATGGTGGAAGGTCCGTGACGAAGTCTATGGCAATGTGGGACCAGGGTCTTTGGGGAATAGGAAGTGGTTGGAGGAGCCCGGCGGGAGGTTGGTGAGGAACTTTGGATTTGTTACAATCGGGACAGTTCTTTATAAAGCGGATGGTATCAGCTCGCATTTCAGGCCACCAAAACTGGTTGGACAGCAGGTGAAGTGTGGCATTGATTCCTGGATGGCCTGCGCTGGGTGAAGCGTGCACAGAGCTGAGTACCCGGGTTCGTAGTGGTATGGGAACGAAGGTGCGGTCGTTGGGTGTGGCATCGGGAGGAGGTTCAGTGGACTGGGCTTCTAGGACCTCCGTGATGAGGTCCCATTGGACGGGTGCTACAATTCTGCCGGGTTGTATAATAGGTTGAAGTGGTTTGGGTTCGGTGTCCTCCCCTGAGATGCGTGACAGTGCATCGGCCTTAGTGTTCTGGGAGCCAGGTCGATAGGTCACGGTGAAATCGAACCTGGTGAAGAACAGCGCCCACCGGGCTTGACGGTGGTTGAGCCGGTAGGCGGAGCGAAGGTACTCTAGGTTTCTATGGTCTGTGAGCACAGTAAAGGGTAAACGTGAGCCCTCCAGCCAGTGACGCCACTCCTCTAAAGCCAGCTTGATGGCAAGAAGTTCCCGATTTCCCACATCATAGTTTCTTTCAGCTGGGTTCAGTTTGTGGGAGAAGAAGGCGCACGGGTAGAGTTTGGGGGGTTCCCCGTGGCGCTGGGAGAGAACGGCCCCTACACCAGAGCTGGAGGCGTCTACCTCGACGATGAATTCCTTGTTGGGGTCCGGGTGGTGTAAGATGGGTGCGCTGGTAAAACGAGGTTTGAGATCTTGGAAGGCTTCGAGTGCTGAGGGGGTCCAGGTGAGACGGTAGTTCCCTTTTTTTACCATAGCTGTGAGAGGCGCTGCCACGGAACTGAAACCCCGGATGAAGCGACGATAAAAGTTGGCAAATCCCAGGAAACGTTGTAGGTCCTTGAGAGTGATGGGTTGTGGCCACTTTAGAACTGCTTGGACCTTATGATCATCCATGGCCACGCCGTCAGAGCTGATTATGTAACCCAGAAAGGAAATCGAGGAGCAGTGAAACTCATTTCTCAGGCTTAGCCACTAGGTGGTGCAGGATTAGGCGTTTCAGGACAGCTCTGACATGCTGGATGTGTTCTTCTAAGGTCTTGGAGAAGATTAAGATGTCGTCAATGTAAACCAAAACCCAGCGGTTGAGCATGTCTCGGAAAACGTCGTTTATGAAAGACTGAAAGTAGGCGGGACTGTTGGATAATCCAAAGGGCATTACCAAATATTCATAGTGACCGGTGGTGGTGGAGAACGCCGTCTTCCATTCGTCTCCCCTTCGGATCCTGACCAGGTTGTAGGCACTTTTTAGATCCAGTTTAGTGAAGACACGGGCCTCACGCAGCTGTTCGAGGGCGGACGGAACCAGCGGGAGTGGGTAGCGGAACTTGGTGGTGATGTCATTCAGTGCTCGGTAATCAATACAAGGCCGAAGTCCTCCATCCTTTTTCTTTACGAAGAAGAACCCTGCCGAGGCCGGGGAAGTGGATGGACGGATGAACCCCTTGGTTAGTTCCTCCTTGATGTAGATGTTCATGGCCTCGGTTTCTGGGTGAGAAAGGGGAAAGACCCGACCCTTGGGAAGTTCAGCCCCCGGCAGAAGATCGATGGCGCAGTCGCTGGAGCGATGGGGTGGTAAACAGGCTGCTCGTTCCTTGCAGAAAGCCAACGCCAGATCATTATATTCGCCCGGTAGGTTCTCCACGTGAATTGTAGAAGATGACTCCGAGGTTTTCTGGCAGGTTGAAGGCTGGGTTTCAAAGGCAGAGCAGTTCTGGCGGCAGTAGCTTGACGGATAGGTGAGAGTGTGGTCGGCCCAGGCTACGGAGGGATTATGAAGGAGGAGCCACGGGTAACCCAGAACTACCGGAGTGGATGGAGAAGGAAGGATGAAGAGTCGGATCCTCTCTTGGTGGTTGAAGTCAGTTTGAAGGGTGAGGTCCGCGGTGGTGGATTGGATGGTGCCTGGATGGTACAAAACCTCGCGAAGAACTAGCGAGACCGGCCGGCTCATAAAGCCGGAATTCGGGAAGACGTCATGGGCGGGGGCCGATGGGAATTGTAGTGAGAGTTAGAACTCCGGAGAGGGTTCCCGCCGACCGTGAACCGAGGGTGCCACGGGGACCGGATTAATGACAGCGACTAAACGACTAATAAAATTTTGGTCGACCAAGCCTTTTCTGGTCAACTAATGCTTAGTCGACTATTAGGGGGCAGCCCTAATAAATAATGAATAAACCGGTAACACTTTACAATAAGGTTCATTAGTTGGCGTGAATTAAAAATGAAAGGTACTTATAAGTAGAGGTCGACCGATATTGGATTTTACCGATAGCTAGGTTGGACCACACTGACCGATACAGATGAATTGACAGATAGTTTTTAAAATTAATATTAATTATATATTTTAGAATATCAGTAAATGTTGAAATTAACAAGGACACTAACAAGGAACAACACTTACATTCTGCAGCTTTTATTAATCTTAGTTAATGCTACAAATGGACTTTTATTGTGAAGTGTTTCCATTTCATATCAACAGTCTTTAAATATCTACACAAAAGCCATAGTATTAAAATGACATCATGTGGATATTGTAAGTATAGTCTCACACCGGACGCATTGCGTTCAGTTCAAACAGCGGTCTAAAACTGTTTATTTAATCACCAAACGGACATAAGTTTACTTCAAGAATGATCAAAAAGTGGCATAGTGAAGTTCGGTGTTTAACAACAGAGCAAACGGAAAGAAAAAGCGCAATCTATATTATAGCTCTCTATATGAAACATACAGACTTTATTAGAGACGGAAAAACGTTTAGCTAAAAATGCACAATACGCACAATCTTCCAGCCCATGATGAAGTCTTTATGTACATTTACATCCATTTGGGACAGATTTGATGTACTTAAAGTAAAACTGTGATAGCGCTCTGTGATGTGGCAGTTCTGTCTCACATCACTAGCTTTAAATATGCAACTTGCTGGCTAACAAATGCATTCATGTGATCAGCTGGATATAAACTAATGCAAATAAATTGTAACAATCGTGACATTAAACATTTGGGTTAGACTTACTGTTTTGGTCACATTGCTTTAACCTCTTGAGGCACGGCTAATGTTCGCTTCCTCTCAGCCTTGATAGCAAACATACTGCTGTGCTTTCTCTACTAATGCAGCATCTAGTCAACAAAATACTTACTAAGTAATGATATGAAAACATGCACTATAGTTCGTTGTCTGAAGTGTCCCGCTGTGTTCAGTGCACAGTATTATGTGTGTAAACAAACAGCAGGTGTTGTCAGTGATTTCCGCCTCTAGAGGCCGCTCTCATCATACATATCTATGACTATATAATGATAGCGGAGCCTTATCAGCTGCTTCAGTTACGGGCACAACCCAGAAATGTTTTTTTTTGCCAATATGCATCTATGCACGTTAAAAACCTCATTAACAACTAGTTGTTCAGTTAGTTCAGGTTTCGCACACACTGCATTAGAGCCCAACCCGAGCCAGTCTTTTTTCCCCCATCTCCCAAAACAGCTTATAGTACGTTCAGCTATTAAAATAGTTTTGTTTTGTATTTAATTGCAAATTGATTATATTTTGTTTTCGTTTTTTTTATGAAGTTAATTTAGAAAAACGTTCAGAGCATTTTTTGTTCGTTAAATATAAGTTTTGTTTTTTTTAAAGCAACGAACAGCGGAAGATTTCCGTTTGATCAATTTGCCTCCTCAGATCAGACTTGCCTAAAATAAAATCTATAGGCCTAGATATAAAACATTTTAAATATAAAACAGTATTAGTTTAAACGTTAAACTTGGATAGATGTGCGCTAGTAGGCGCATATCCAACTGTTTGTGCAGAAAGTGGAAGCTGAAGCGCACTTTACAGGACATTGAGGCGCCAGCGCGAACACTTAAATTTTTTTTTTAGTGGAAACAATTTAAAATTATCTGAATTTTTTGCTCACAAAGATAAGAGTAATACATAATTCGGAACTAACGATCTACTTTTATTTGTGTGCACTCACAATATCACCAAAACATTGCGAACAAAAACGTATTGCCTAACGGAGTAAAAAAAAAAAGGAAAACAAAAACTCTTCAATTATGTAATCCACAAAAATTCATCTCTTTCTAAAGGCGCGTCCAAAGAGGAAATTTCGATTCAGGATCTTTGCGACACTGACTCAGAATACATTAGTATTAATTAGGTTAATAATTTAAACTTCTCCTTATTTCCCCGACACATTCATTGTAATTACCTTTGCCGGTGCTTTGTGTCAAGTTTCAGCCTACTGAGTGCACTTGAATGTGGATCTATTCCAGCTGCGCTGAAGGCACGAAAGTGAAAGCAAAAGTGAGGTATCCTGTTGTTTCCGTTTTTCGTCTACATAACTGATGGTTGATAACTTATGTATGTATAAAATTTAAAAATAAGAAGCAGCCTAAAACTGGCCCGGTGAATAAGATAAAATGCAGTGCTTTTCACATCAAAGCATTTCTGTAAAAGCGGTTGTCGCTAACATTAGCTGTACAACCGAATTTATCTGCAGTGTATATGTGGCCAGAACGCACGCAGAGGGGACAGAATAGACACGATAGCAAAAAATACTGGAAGGGCACAGCAAATTGAAGGAAAGGGAAGAAAAATCTAAATATTGGTGTGGGGGGGGTTTATATGAATATGTTTCTGAAGGTAACTCTGGTTTTCAGAAACGTTTCAGTGTTGTTTTGTCAATCCAATCACAATCCTTTGAAACTATTTATTGAACAAAGTGCATAAAAACGTATGTCAAAGCCATAAAACAGACAGTTAATCGCCATAATCGTCATAATTGTTAATGCCCTAAACCAGACAATTAATCGTCATTAATCGCAATTATTTCTTAGACAATTAATCGTCAGCCAAATTTCATAATCGTGACAGCCCTATTTATCATAAACATATTTTGCAGCCCCTCACTTAATGTGGAAAACAGAGTCAGTGACCCTCAAGTCAAAACGTTTGCCCACCCCTGTTCTACAGCATTTAATAATCTTAATGTAAATTTTTAGCATTTACTAATGCATTATTAAAATCACAAGTTGTGTTTGTTAACATTAATTAATGCACTGTGAACTAACATGAACAAACAATGAACAAATTTATTTTTATTAACCAACATTAACAAAGATTGACAGTGAGCGCTAACCAGGGTTCGTACAGATACTGTAAAATAGATCTGCACGATATATTGAAATTATCGAAATATCGCAAATGTAAATATCTCAATATGCAAATCACAACGGCATGCGATATCCGAGTAATTTTAATAATAGGCTACTTCAGTGCGTTGCAAAAAGTGAGTTTTAGGTCGACTCATATAGAAGAGAATAAACTGGGCACGCGAATGAATTGGTTGACATTAAAAAGAATAAAGCGCATTAAGTTGCAGAGAACAACTCCTTGCTGTCTGATGCTGTCACACCTGAAGTCAGACAGCTTGTGATCACACAGAGACGAGTTGATTCATCTTTCACATCTCCTTTTATTTGAACAGAAACAGAAGTTAGAAGTCCCGGTTGCTACAGAAACAGTCGGCGTTCTAAGACGTGTGCTCAGTACTGCGCATGCGCACTGGCTGATCTAGCCTGAAAAATAAGTGCTATATTTATGAGGCAGTTCTTGTTAGATTTTATTGGTGATTTCAAATATGACATTTAATCATAAACTTTGTGAACAGATTTGGAGAAGAATGAAGGGAAATGCGAGAGAGGCGTTTCAAAGATGGCCGCCGAGTGGAATGCAGGGCTCACAAAATTGCTAGCCTGAAGTCCCGGGGCAATTGCGTTTTCCAGTCTGGCTACCAAAATGTATCACCGCCCTGCCCGACAGACTATCTTAAAATAGAGGGCTCATTTAAGGCCTTAAAAATTTTAAATGCGATAAATAGTATTAGAAATGTCTTACAGTTGGGGACAGAAAGACAAGAAACACAATAGGGTTTAATCTTCAAAAGGCAATGATATCACTGAATAAATATGAGCGCTGCACATTTCAAAGTCAAAACGCAGCACGGATGTCTTTATATGAATGTATCTGAAGGTTACGGACTGTCCTCAGAAACGTGTCATTGGCATTTTCATTTCATTTTACCTGTAACACCTGATAAAACGGCGTTAATGAGCGCGGTGCTGCTTTGTGCACAGCCGTTACTAGGGAAACCGTAATATTTCAGCGCTCCTAAAGCGCCACTTCGTGGCAGAGAATAATGAATTAGTATTTCCAATTTTTCAGCTGTTTATGGTCAGATTATTGCAAATATAGACCCATGTTTTTCTGCAGCAAACACATAGAGTTGTAAATGTGAAAGAAGTTAATGTGCCTTCTAAAAATCTAAACAATTAAGACAGTAATATTTATGTTTTAAATAAATAGAATAAATTATATACTTGATTTATCCCTTTTAATGATCTAAAGGCTGAAATGCCATTCTATATGATTTTTTGTTTTTGTGAAAACCTGTATCTGAACTGTAAATCATGTATGTCATTTTATGGCTTAATGTTACTGTAGACATTGTCAAAAAATGCTAAAACACTGCTGGTCACTTTTAGAAGTTGTAGTGATGCTTTCTTTTCCAAGAAAGAATGTGAAACGTACATATTTGTTATATCATTTTTAGTTTTAAATATTTAAAAATATAATTCAAATTGATTTTGCACATTTACATGCAATATCGTATCGCATATCGCATTTTTCTTCAATATCGCACTGTAAAATAAAACTATTCCAGGACTTTCAAGGACTTTTCAAGCACTACTTTTTGATTTTCAAGGACTTCAATCAGAGATCTCACTTATCAAACAATGTCTTATCTTTCAAATTCTAAAAAAAGATAAAAATATACTAATACAAAATGGCAAAAATAAAGTAAATCTCATGCAAAATATCACTACTAAAAAATTACAAAGTATACTACGCTTTTATGGCTTAATGTTACTGTAGACGTTGTCGAACACCACTCATACTGTGTTCATTTTACTTGTGCGGCTCTTAAAAAGGGTTATAAATTGATTTTTAAAAATTCATGTGAATAGTAAATTATTCACATGATTCCTTCCTTGATATTCGTTGATATTTGTGTATTGAAAATATTTTTGATTGACATTTAGACTATTTTCTATATTTAAAAAAATATTTTTTTTTTATTTGGGCTAGTTACATTAATTTTCGGGATACCAAAATCCAAGGGCTACCAGAGATTTTGAAATTTTGCGAGCCCTGGAATGACTTGCCTTAAAGGGACTTTGGTAATAAACAGAAAGCATTATTGTTATTTTATTTTTTGTTGTTTACATTGATGTTGAAGTTACATTTTCAGATTTGTGACATTACTTTTCGTGCAATTCTAAAACACTGCTGGTCACTTTCAGAAGTTGTAGTGATGCTTTCTTTTCCAAGCAAGAATGTGAAACATATATATTTGTTATATAATTTTTCGGTTTAAATATTTAAAAATATAATTCAAATTGATTTTGCACATTTGCATTTTTCTTCAATATCGCACTGTAAAATAAAACCGTTCCAGGACTTTCAAGGACTTTTCAAAAACTACTTTTTGATTTTTCAAGGACTTCAATCAGAGATCTTACTTATCAAACAATTTCTTATCTTTCAAATTCTAAAAAAGATAAAAATATACTAATACAAAATGGCAAAAATAAAGCACATGCAAAGTATCACTACTAAAAAATTGCGAAGTATACTACGCTTTTACTCTAGATGTTTTCTACTGTGAAGTCGCTCTGAAATCCTGATCTAAAACAAATGATTAGCGATCCGCACTCCAAACTTCCGATATAAAGCAAAAGATTCGATGATTCACGAACCATCATTTCATCTCAGGGCTTGGAGCGTGGATCACGAATCATTTGATTTGAATCATTAGTTTGTGTGTCATTACGTAATGCGACTGTGTGGGGAAATGCAGCTGACAAATACAAGCAAGCAAAAAGTTCATTTTCTGTAATCATAAGGCCTCGTACCCCCAAACCAAATCCTTATGATGAGGGCGAGCAATCAAAGAGCAGAGAAAAGAGCATCCGACCACACATTTTCATGAGCGCAGTCACGCCATGACATCAGCGCTCATCTCAGAGGAGATTGTCGCCTTTATTGACTGCAGTAAAGCTCATGTAGGCCCACCTTCTGCCAGCCTGCATGTCTTTTATCATCATCTTGGGAGGGCATGATATCATCTAGGCCAGCGTCAGCTTCCCGCAGCCGGATCGTGTTCAGAGATGAGCAAAATATTTATTTAAACAAGAACCATCCGCACACCTCGCTTGTTTGATACGCAAGAGACGGCAATCTTACTGTTTTTCTCTAATCTTCTTTAAACAAATATTTTCCATTTTAGTTTCTAACTAGTCTTAAGACTAAGCCTGTTTGAAGACTGAAAAACTTCAAAAGAGAACTAGATTTGGCATTTTCTAAAAAAAAAAATGCTTTGCTGTTGCTTAGCATTATATATATATATATATATATATATATAAATATATATATATATAAAGTTTTTTTTCAAAAGTTATGGGTTGCTGTTTGGCCTTTGCTTATTATATATTTTTGAATGATTTTTTAATGATTTTTTGTCAATATCATAACAAAAATGAACTAATGTGTGTTCTCTGTTCTTTTGAATTTTGCTAAGGTTTTGGCCATTGTTTATTATGTTGATATATTTTGGTCTTTTCTTCTTATTATATATTTTTTATTTTACTATATAGAAAAATAATCACATTTACGTTTAATTACATAAATTTTAGCATATTTTCTGATCACTTTCTGCATTTATTTGAATGACAGTTATGCATATTTAATCCCCCAACTTCTATTTATTTTGTGAATTGTTTTGAATTATTTTTCTGAGTAATTTGATTGTTTTAATTGTATTTTAATTGTATTGTAGTTTTCTTTTATTCTCACTGTTGAAATACAATAATAATATTTCAATAAAATGTGCAATATATTTTTTTTAGTCAGAATATATTAAATAAATACCCATACTATATAAAAACTTAACAACCTAAATAAAATATAATACTTTTTAGCATTACAATAATGAGAAGGAGATCTTTTGTCATTATCGTAACAACACAAGCAAGCAAATATGTTTATTTATTTATTTATTTATTATGTAAGTTTTGTCTTTTGCTTTTGCTAAGGTTTTTGGGTTGCTGTTTAGCCGTTGTTTATTATATATTTTTATACTTTTATAGAGATAAATAAGCACATTTAGGCTATTTTATTAACAATTTCTGCATTTATTTCAGTGAGTATTATGTATATTTAATCCCCCAACTTCTATTTATTTTGTAAGTTTTTTGAAGTATTTTTTGAGTAAATATGTTTTAATTTAATTTAATTTAATTTAATTTAATTTAATTTAATTTAATGAGAATGAGAATGAGAATGAGAATGAGATCTTTTGTCATTATCGTAACAACACAAGCGAGCAAATGTGTTTTCTTTTTTTTGGGTTACTGTTTGGCCTTTGCTTATTATTGTACATTGTTATGTTTCTAAATAGAAAAATAAGCACAATTAGGCTATTTTATTAACTTTTTATTTACATTTGCACTGGTTTTAATGACAGTTAAGAGTAAATTTGTTTTGTTTTAATTTTATTTTCAGTTTATTTTTATTCTCACTGAAATACAGTAAAATTTGCAATATTTTTTTTTAAGTCAGAATATATTAAATTCTCATACTGTATATAAACTTTGAGATGGGAATGAACACAAGCGAGCAAAAGTTTTGTTTATTTAAAAAAAAAATATATATATATATATATATATTTTTTTTTTTTTTGGCTAAGGTTTTTTGGTTGCTGTTTGGCCGTTGTTTTATGTAGAGAAAAAAGCACATTTAGGCATTTTTATTAACACTTTTTATTTACATTTGCATTTATTTTAATTACAGTTACGTATATTTTATCCCCCAACTTCTATTTATTTAGAGAGAGTTCTGTTTATTTATATATATATATATTTATTTTTTTTTTTTTTTAAGAATTTTAATTTATTTTTACTTTTTTTAAATCAGCATATATTAAATAAATACTCATGCTAAACTTAAAATATAATACTTTTTTGCATTACAGTAATCAGAACGAGATCTTTTGTCATTATCGTAACAGCACAAGTGAGCACTATGTTTTATGTTGCCTTGTACATACATTTAAACCATACATTTGAAATCATATCTGGCCAACTTCTCTGTGTAAAATTAATTTTAAGAATTTTAAGTTGTATTTCAATGACCTCATTGCACAGTTCCTAGAACCAGTAAAGTTACTGTCTATATAAATATGTTTTGGCATGTTGTAGTACAGTTTTGAACAATTTTGCCTAAGAACTGTATTATTAGCACAGCGGCATCATGTGAAATGAAGATCCAGCGTTTTCTGAACTCCACCCGTTTCACTCGTGGCCCCTCCTCGTGTACAGAATTATCTCTGATGTTCAAGCTGCAACACATTAAAGGCTGTGTGTGGATGACTTCATAGTGAAACCAGAGCCTTTTACAACAGTCATTAACCATGTCATAACCAGGACCGACGCAAGCACATGGCCTGCTGCCGACTGACGGATCTGCTAAATGATGAACTAATCCTGAAATATGGGTGAAACGCTCAACTATTTATGTTAAAATGTCCTTTCTGAGTATTTAATGAGGCTTAAAAGACCCTGGATGAAAATTTGATTGCCCTACGAGAAAAGAAAGCTCTGGAGTTTTCAGCGGTTTCATTGAAGCATCAGCTGTTTCTACGAAATGCAAAGAGAAATAAAAATTAAATTGTTCAAACATGTTAGGTGTGTATAGTAATGTGGATATAAGTGAGTTTTGACTTGTTCAGATCTATTCTAAAACTATGGGAACCAGTTTCTGGCACTGAATAAAAAATGTAAAAAGGTAATTGCAGCTTTTTTTAATTGCATAATATAAACTCTGTTCTGAATTTGTATCTTGCAATACCCCCCTTTTTTTCTCACAATTGCATGGTATAAACACAATTCTGTTTTTTTTCCTCGCAATTGCAAGTTTGCATCTCTCAGTTGACTTTTTCTCACAATTTTGAGTAATTCTTCCTTTTTCTTCTTGCAATTTCATGGTGTCATTTATGGTGTAATACAAATTTTGAGTTTGTATCTCACAATTGACTTTTTCTCGTATTCAGATTTTTATTTTTTATTTTTCCTCACAATTGCATGCTATAAACTCAATTCTGACTACTTTTCTCAGAATAGTGAGATATAAACTTAAAGTAGGATTTGCGGGATATAAACTCTCAGTTCTGACTTTTTTCTTGCAATTGCAAGTTTGTATCTCGCAATTTATTTTTCTCAAAATTTTAAGGGTTTTCTTTTCGCAATTCTCCCTTTTTTCTTGCAATTTTATGGTGTAATACATGTTTTGAGTTTGTACCTCACAATTGACTTCTCGTATTCTGATTTTTTTTTTCTTATAGTTGCATGCTATAAACTCAATTCTGACTGTGTTTCTCAGAATAGTGAGATATAAACTTAAAAAGTAGGAATTGTGGGATATAAACTCTCCGTTCTGACTTTTTTCTTGTAATTGCAAGTATGTATCCGCAATTTATTTTTTCTCAAAATTTTGAGTTTTTTTTTTTTTTTTTTATCTCAGAACTCTGTTCTCTCTGGTCTGTATCTCGCAATTTACTTTTCGCAATTCTCCCTTTTTTCTTGCAATTTTATGGTGTAATACAAGTTTTGAGTTTGTATCTCTCAATTAACTTTTTCTTGCAATTTTGAGTTTGTATCTCACAATTGACTTTTTCTCGTATTCTGATTTTTTTTCTTACAATTGCATGCTATAAACTCAGTTCTGACTATGTTTCTCAGAATAGTGAGATATAAACTTAAAAAGTAGGAATTGTGGGATATAAACTCTCACTTCTGACTTTTTGCTTGCAGTTGCGAGTTTGTATCTCACAATTTATTTTTTACGCGATACCCCCGTTTTTTTCTCACAATTGCAAGTTTGCATCTTTCAATTGACTTTCCACAATTTTGAGTTTTTATCTCACAACTCTCTGTTCTCTCCAGTCTGTATCTCGTTAGTTTATTTTTCGCAAGTCTCCCTTTTTTCTTGCAATTTTATGCTGTAATTTATGGTGTAATACAAATTTTGAGTTTGTAACTTTTAACGTTTTCTTGCAATTTTGAGTTTGTATATCAAAATTAAATTTTTCTCGTATTCTGATTTTTTTTTTCCTCACAGTTGCATGCTATAAACTCAATTCTGACTACTTTTCTCAGAATAGTGAGATAAACGTAAAAAAAGGAATTGTGGGATATAAACTCAGTTCTGACTTTTTTCTTGCAATTGCAAGTCTGTATCTCGCAATTTATTTTTTATGCAGTACCCCCTTTTTTCTCACAATTGCATGGTATAAACACAATTCTGCCTTTTTTCTTGCAAGTTTGCATCTCTCAATTGTTTTTTTTTATCTCACAACTCTCTGTTCTCTCTGGTCTGTATCTTGCAATTTACTTTTCACCTCCTTTTTTTTTTTAGATTTATTTTTGGCCTTTTTTGGCTTTATTGAGATAAGGCAGATCATTATTGACAGGAAGTGAAGTGGGAGAGAGAGAAGGGGGTAGGGTCGGGAAGGGTCCTCGAGCCGGGATTCAAACTCGGGACGCCCGTAGCGCAGCAGCACTATATGTCGGCGCACTGCCCATGAGGCTATCGGCGCCGACCACCTCCTTTTTTTTTTCTTGCAATTTTATGCTGTAATTTATGGTGTAATACAAATTTTTAATTGTATCTCACTATTGACTTTTCCTCGTATTCTGTTTTTTTTTCTTTTTTTTCTCACAATTGCATGCTATAAACTCAATTCTGACTACTATTCTCAGAATAGTGAGATATAAACTTAAAAAGAAGGAATTGCGGGATATAAACTCTCAGTTCTGACTTTTGATACAAACTTGAGTTTGTATCTTGCAGTTTACTTTTTTTCGCAATGCTGCCTTTTTTTTTACTATTGCATGCTATAAACTCATTCCTCATTATTCCTTTTTTTTGGACCGGTACGTAATTGGGTCAATACAGAAGTACTGATTAGCTTCAGGACAAACAATACTGTTATCGATACTTGCGTTGTTTTATCTCCGTATACTTCAATGTTAATGGCGAATTAGAAGCTGCTGCTTGTCATTTTCCTTCACTGAATTATGACGTTTTATCTCACAAATGACTTTGACAATTCTCAAACTCCCAGTTAACTTTTTCTTGCAAATTGCATGCTATAAATTCACAATTCAGACTAATTTTCTCAGAATTGCGGGATATAAACACTAATTTTTGACTTTTTCCAAACAATTATGAGTTTGTATCTCGCAGTTGACTTATTTCGGAATTCTGACTTCTATTTTTTCTGGCAATTGCATGGTATAAACTCACAATTCTGACTTTTTTCTTGCAGTTGCGAGTTTGCATATCGTAATTTACCTTTTTTTTTGTTTGTTTTTTTACAATTCTGACTTCTCGCAGTTTGAGTTTGTATTTCGCAATTGACTTTTTTCGCAATTCTACTTTCTCACAGCTGCATGCTAAAAACTCACAATTAAACTTTTCTCAGTATTGTGAGATATAAACTCACAATTGTTAGTTAAAAAGTAAGAATTGCTGGATATAAACTCAGTTCTGACTTTTTTTTTCTTGTGGTTATGAGTTTGTACCTTCCTTTTGTATCTGTCTTTTTTGCACAATTGTATGGTATAAACTCACAATTCTAACCTTTTCTCTCAGTTGCGAGTTTGCATCTTACAGATGGCTTTTTTTAACAATTCTGACTTTTTTCTTGCAATTTTGAGTTTTGTAATTTTTTCTTGCAATTGCATGCTATAAACTCACAATTCTGACTACTTTTCTCAGAATTGTGAGATATAAACTCACAATTGTGAGTTAAAAAGTAACAATTGCATTATATAAACTCTCACTTTTTTTTCTCGCAATTACGAGTTTTTATTCTTGCAGTTGCATGGTATTAACTCATAATTCTGTCTTTTTTCTTTAATTGTGGGTTTACATCATGCTATTGACTTTTTTTCAACAATTCTGACAACTTTTCTCAGAATTGTGAGATATATTTACAATTACAATTGCAAGTTTATATCTGACAGTTCTGACTTTATAACATGCAATTGTAACTTTAAATCAGTGGTTCTCAATACTGGTGCTGGGCGACCTCTGCTTTGCACATTTTGCCTGTCTCCCTTATTTAACACTCCTGATTGAGATCATCAGTTGAGATCATCAGTTCAGTTAATGGATCTCTCTCCTAATGAGCTGACGACCTCAATCTGTTGTGTTAAATAAAGGAGACATGCAAAATGTTCAGAGCAAGACCAGGATTGAGAGCCACTGCTTTAAATCACACAAATCTGACTTTAGCTCGCAATTGCAAATTTATATCACTAATTCAGAAAAAATAAAAATAAAAAAATGTACGAATTGCAAGATGTGAACATGCAATTGCAAGAAAAAAAGTCATAATTGTGAGATAAAAAATAAATCACAATTACCTTTTTATTTTTTATTCAGTGGTGTAAATCAGCTTCCATATAAAACTCTTGAAGATGAAAGTCTCTTTTTGATCTCCATTCTGTCTCACTGACTTGGAGAAACAGCCAAGACAAAAAAAATTGTAATGTGTGCCCATTTTGACTTTTTGCTTCTCTGTTGTGACATTAATATTGCTTTCTGTCATTTCAGAACACTTCATCATGGTCTCTTTACTTTTACGTGAGCGAGTGAGAGATTTACAGCCATTGTTACGACTCCTCGTAAAAACTGACATCATGTGTTACGGCTGGGTCAAATGGCAGAGGTAATGAGGTTTTTACATTTTCTAACGTATTCTGTGTAGTTGCTAGGCCTTTGCTATGCAGCGTCTAGGATGTACAGTTTGTTTTTATGCATTTGATCTTTTAAGGTGTTCTTAGGGCATTTCTAGGGTGTTTTAAGTAGTTGTTAGGCCATTGCTATGCCGTTTCTAGGGTATTCTGGGTGATTGCTAGAGTATGGCCATTCTGAGATATAATGAGTGTTTTTTTTTTTCTACAGCACAAAATTAACCACAAGACTAGTCTTAAGTAGCACAGGTATATTTGTAGAAGTAGAAAACAATGCATTGTATGAGTTAAAATTGTACATTTTTCTTTAATGCCAAAAATCATTAGGATATTAAGTAAAGATCATGTTCCTAGAACAGAGACTCCATCAGAACTTAATTTTTGATTAGTAATATGCATTGCTAATAACTTCATTTGAACAACTTTAATAGCGATTTTCTTATTATTTAGATTTTTTTTGCAAGCTCAGATTCCAGATTTTAAAATAGTTGTATTCCTAACAAACCATACATCAATGGAAAGCTTTGAAAGCTATTTATTCAGCTTTCAAATGATGTATAAATCTCAATTTCATTCATTTTATGACTGGTTTTGTGGTCCAGGGTCACATAAAAAAAACAAACAAAAAAAAACAATTAGAGTAGAAATAAAATGATGGAATTGTAACTATATTATTATCAGAATCAGAATGAGCTTTATTGCCAGGTATGTTTGCACATACTAGGAATTTGTTGTAGTGACCGAAGCTCCACAGCGCAACTGAGTGACAGTGACAAGACAACACACAGATTCTAAAAAGAACAATATACAAATATACAGACAATGTGCAAAGTTTGATGCGAATCGGGTAAAAACAACCATGTGATTTTAAAGCATTCATAAAAGAGACACACTTCCTGTTACCAGTTGGTGGTGCTGTAACTTTGACTCCTTATAGTCACATCTATGTGATCAGACTCCTTGAATGAATAAACTGCTGAAGTTTAATCAAAATCAGACAAAGTATGCAAAAATTATTAGACACTTCCTGGTTCTCAGTTCTTGCCATTATTTCAACACCTCGCCACGGCCAAACCGTTCGAGATATCAAAAAACCCTTCACAGTTTTTCATCCCCTATGTCTCTAGACCGCGTTGACCGAGTTTGGTGGCAATCGGGTATAAGACCTAGGACTAGTATACCAAATTCCAGAGCATATGTTTTACACAAAACTCTGAATAACCAACTTTCTGTTGGGATGAGGTAATAACATAGATTACGAAAGTTGTTTAGCTCGATGAGTTCTATATGTGTACCGAGTTTCATATGTGTAAGTGCAAGTATGTGTGATATATGGCCCTCCAAATTCTAGGGGGCGCTGTAGAGTCACCTTGCCACACCCATGTACCAGTTTCTACCCGGCGTGAAGCGTAGCTTCTGAAACCCATATCAGACGTAAATTTTTGCCAGTTCTGGGCCGTGTGCAAAGTTTCATGACTTTTCGAGCATGTTTAGGCCCTCAAAAATGTGATTTACCTTAAGGAAGAAGATATTATTATTATTATTATATAAACTAAATTCAGTTATTTTCAGAGTTTGTATACAAATCAGTTCATTTTACTCTTCAATATTATAGTATTGTAGTACCGACTCAATTTCATATATATTTTACAGCATTAGTTGAGTTTTTTTTTTCTCGAGAAATTTGATATGTACTGTACCTGATATAAATACAAAATAATCAATATCAAATTGAATCAGAAATAGAATCGAATCACCAGCTTGTAAATCAGAATCAAATCAAATTGTAAAAAAATTAATTTAGTGCATTCCTAGGTGGCTACTATTTGGTAGTTAGTGTACTTGGTGATTTTTTTTTTGGTGTTCTAGGTGGCTACTAGTGATTGTGATTGCAATTAAAGGTGTTTTGAGTAGTTGCTAGGGCATTTTAGGAGTGTTCATGGTAATATCCAGATCATTTCTATGTAGTTGCAGTCTTTATACACAGTTGTCAAAAGTTTGGGATCGGTAAGATTTTTAATGCTTCTTAAAGGAGACTTTTCTGCTCATTTAGGCTGTTTATTTGATTACAAATACAGAAAAAAACTGTATTATTGTGAAATGTTAATGCAATTTAAAATAGAGTTTTTTTGTTTTAATATACTTTATAATATCATTTATTCCTGTTATGCAAAGCTGAATTTTCAGCATCATTACTCCAGTATTCAGTGTCACATGATCCTTCAGAAATCATTCTAATGCTGATTTATTATCAATGTTGAAAAACGGTTGTGCTGCTTAATATTTTTTTTTTGGAACCTGTGATACTTCTCTCAGGATTCTCTGATCAATAAAACATTAAAAAGGCCAGCAATTATTTCAGATAGAAAATTTTTGTAACAACGAACGGGGTCGGTACATGTTTTCTTTCTTTCTTTCTTTGAAAGAAATTAAAGAGAGAAATTAATACTTTCAAAGTACTTTCAGCAAGGACATGTTAAATAAATAAATAAGTGATAGTAAAGACTTATATTGTTAGAAAATATTTCTATTTTGAGTAAATGCTGTTCTTTTTATTCATCAAAGATTCCAGAAAAAAAGAATCACAAGTTCCAAACTGTTTCCAACGTTGATAATAAAAGTAATAAAGCATCATATTATTACAATGATTTCTGAGTAATAGCTGTTGAAAATGCAGCTTTGCAGCACAGAAATAAATGGTATTTTAAAGTATATTTAAATAAAAAAAATCTGTTCTTTTGAACTGCAAAAATATTGCTTTTTCTGTATTTTTGAACAAATATATGAAACTTTGATGAGAATAAGAGACTTTAGGGCAAATTATTGGATGTGACATATAAATGCTTACAGAATGCATGTGAAAATATGTGATGTGATCTGGGAAAACCCAACACATGGTGAAATTTTACCTTTTTTAGGTCCCTTTTTTGAAACCATATGAAAGCCCTCAAGCCCTTTCCAAAACTGTTTATTTTAGCTTTAACGTAACGTTTGAGGAAAAACGGGTTTAAAGTGAGACGTGTTTTACTTTCACTTTAGGGGTTTAATGAGAGCTGTCAGGAGCGCTATACTGCATCATTACACAAACAGACTAACGTTTGTTTTTCGTTGTTTATCATGGGTATAGTCTCCGAACTTTTGATCACCCCTTGTATGTTTAAATGGCATGAATAATGTACCTTTGCAGTTGTAGTTTACTTATACAAACGCGAGCGCAGCACAACTGTTGGCGCACTGTTTATATAACAGACTGTCATCGGACTCCTCCTCTTTAGTAACTTCATCATCCGATCCTTGATCTCTGGATGTGAAATAGCCCATTATAACATCGTTTAGGGCTCTGACATCACCAGGATTGAGCAGATTGCAGAGACAAGTTAGATCGTTTGAGTGAGCAGTTTCTTCCGACTGCGTTGATCTCTTGCGCTCCACCATCTCAGGTATCAAACAATAAATAAATACAATAAAGCACCTCCGAAGCACGTTCTTAACATTAGAGAAAGACAGTGTCATTTCTACTTGCTGCAATAAATCACAATTTTACTGCACTAAACAAGTGAATTTTGCCAAGATATTTTCAGAAATGATAGACAAAATGTGACAGAATAATAATTTAATGAAAACCTAATTTTGACAGAAAAAATTGGCATTCAACATATTTTTCGAATTTCCTGAAAGTGCGACATCCGACGGGTTTTCCCAGATCGCATCACATATACTGAACCATCTGTTTATATTTTAATAAACCATTGTTGATAGAGTCTAAACATCAGAAAAATATTGGCCTTTGCACATTTTCTATGTTTAAAAAAGGGAAGAATCATGAGTTATGCATATGACAAAGAAGGGCAAAGTTTTTGAGAGACAACGTAATTTGTAGGATTTCTACGAATTAAAATGCACAAACTAGATGCAATAATACTCAACAAATAGAGAAGCGATGCTCTTCATGGAACATATTATTGTTACTTTATTTTTTCGTGTCTATTTATGGGGAATATGTACTGTTATGGACGTGACAAGCCTGAAAATAGCACTTACCAGACTATGGAAAATCATGCACTAACAATAAAATTTAAAAATATATCCCACTTTATATTAAGTGACCTTAACTACTATGTACTTACATTTTAATTAATAATTTATTACAATGCACTTATATTGCAATTGCATTGTACTTATAATTTAAAAACACCTGCATGTAATTACATCTGCAATTAATTTCTGTAATTGCATTTATAATTACATTGTTGACCCATCCCTTACACCTTAAACCTACCCATATCACCAAAACTTACTTGTATCCACTGTTAGGGGTAACGCATGCAAATAATCCAAGTTACGTAATAATATTACTTTTTTCAAGTAACTAGGAAAGTGATGCATTACTTTTTCATTTCCAAGAAAATATCTCAGTTACCTTTTTAAAAAAGTAATGCCAGTTACCTTTTGTTTCTTTTATGTATTCAATCTCATTTTATTAACCAGTGACTTTGCTGCAGACCTTTGTTGATCCAATTCAACCGTACACTGAAAAAATACTTTTCTTACTTCGATTTTTTTTTGTCTTGTTTCCAGCCAAAATATCAAAAAATTCTTAAATCAGGAAGGATTTTCTAGACAGCTTCTTGTTTCAAGCAAAAACACACTTAATTTTGACTTGTTTTCAGAAAAAAACAAGACAATAATTTTTACTTGTCTAGAAAATCCTTCTTGATTTAAGAATTTTTAGATATTTTGGCTGGAAACAAGACAAAAAATCTAAGTAAGAAAGTATTTTTTGCAGTTTACTAATAAGCAAAACTTACTTTACCATTTTTGCTTCATTTTCCTCATTGCTTAAGACTGTTGAACTTTCTTTTCCTACTGTTCTACTGTACAGACATGAATTGAATTTTCCTTTAGCCTTAGGCTTTTTTACTTAATTTCATTTTGGTGTGAAAGGGCTTTTACATTTGCTAAGAATCTAACGTTTTTCTATTAAAAACAAACAAGCAAGCCCTTTCCAGATTTAAAAAGTAAAGCAAAAGTAATGTAACGCATTACTTTCCATAAAAAGTAACTAAGTAATGTAATTAGTTACTTTTTTAGGAAGTAACGCAATATTGTAACTTAAAAGTAACTTTCCCCAACACTGCTTGTATCCTACCTCATTAGCAGCAAAAGTGTTTTACAATATAATATGAACACAATAAGTACATTGTACATACTTTTTGATGTAAGTACATAGTAGTTAAGGCCACCTAATATAATTTGGGACCAAAAAATGCTTTAAAATGGGTATTTGAACAACCAAATGTTGACATCTGTGCTATCAGTATGGGAAAAACCTTTGGTAAAAACTTATTTTTTTATGGTAATGTTACCTTTGCATGGAATTACCCTTTTTGTTTAAAAAACACATTAAAAATAAGCATTTACTGCTCTGGGTGTATATAAATATTAAATATCCTAAAACAGACTTTCACTCTCATCACGTCTGTTATCTCACTCCATCACGTTGTTTTCTCTGCTGTTCGAACCCGCTGTGTAAATGTGACCACTCAGCCCCGAACGCTGTCAAGGGGTCAAAGGTCAGTCCTCAAGGCATCATTTGTTCAGAACACATGGCATTCCTCAGCCTAAATTAGCTTGTGCACTTTCATTGGGGGCGAAACCTGTCGAAACAACTGTTCCCGGGGCCCAGAACAAAGACGCGAGGAGAAAGTCCGAAGCTTCTCATTTGAGAGCGGACAGCGAAGCGAACGCAACATCACAAGCTGCTAAAAGCATAAACACCTTCAGATGCTTTCGCATTTAATCGAAGCCAAGAATCTTTTCTGGACAACATCTGAAGGCCATCTTCAATTTTGGAATGTTGGGAAGATTCCGAAACCTGCTATTTTTAAATATTTACACGGCGTTCAAAAGGTAAGCGCTTCTGTTTTTGCGTTACTGCGTCGGTGAGAGGGTCACCCAGGGGTCTCCTGCTGTCTCCGCTGTCCCGCTCTTATCGCCAGGCTCCTCTGTTCTCAGTCAGAGAGGAAGTTTTGACAGCCAGACTTTACAACCTCCTCTCCCCCTGCCTGCGCTTTGCACATGCTCTGACAGAAACTCCGATCCGGTGACTTCATCCCTCATTCACGAAAGCTTCCCCTCCTCCTCCTTCCCTCTCTCTCTCTCCGCAGTCCGGCAGCATGCCAGCCGTTTTCCTCTTGCTGCGCTCTCTGGTTGTCAGTCTCCTCAGTAGCAGATTAGCAGCCTCTGCCGCTCAGCTCCTTCGCAGAAGCCTCACTACGGCTGCTGGCCACATCGGCACTGTTCTGCGCCACATCTGGGAGCGGATCAGTTCCCAGGAGTCCAAGGAAGCCATCCTGGGCTGCGTCTTGTGCATTCTCAACATGCACAAGAAGGTGGACAACTAAATTCAACTATAGCCTGGACTTTTTTTTTTTGTGATTTAGAAGTGCTGAAGAACCATGTCGGAGAGCATCGTGAGGAAAATCCAACCGTTTACCATCGGGACTAAACTCTCAGCGCCAGCTGTGCCAAAGTGCTCAGACTTTCCCGACGGCTTTCTTCCGAACAGGACATTCTCGGATAATTGCAAACTGAGGCACCTGAACGAACAGGTGTCTCTTTATCTCGGACGCGACAGACACTGCGGACCTGCGGCGAAGCAACGGCGCGAAGAGATGTCCAACGATCATCTGAACCGAAACACGGTCTCTCCACCGAACGCTGCGTCCAGATCCATTCGTAAAATCACCATCTCCAGCCGAATGGAGGCTGCGATGGACAGACTGACTCCGGGGATGGATCTAAAGAAAATTAGAGCAAATTCTGAGAATATTAATAACAATAACAACATTACAACGTGCAACGCGCAGCTGCCTAAAATAGTGGATGTCAGCTGTGAGAATAAACCCAGCTCGCAATTTAAGGTAAGACACGCTTGTTTTAATTCATTTGTAAAAATTTCGAAAACTTCAAAAGTAAATGAAAATATGCATTCAGATTTATTAGTAAGACTGAAGTTTTGTTATTTCATGTGATGCCGTCATTGCTTTTTAATGCAGGCGTGCTAAGTCTTTTGTGTTTTTAGAAAAATCTATTATTAATATTACATAATGTGTATCCTGAAAACCTAAAAGGTCAATTTTAATATAGATATTTAAGTTGATATGTGACTTGTATGCAAAATTTTATTTTTATGCTATTATTTTATTATTATTATTTTATTTTATTTTATTTTATTTTTTTACAAAAATTCATTTTTAATACTGCATAATGTGTAAGTAAAAAAATTTGTTGCTATCCTGAAAACCTAAAAATGTGTTAGTGTTGTTGTTATTGTTATTATTATTATTAATGATAAAATGAGCTTTTATTTTATTTTATTTTATTATTTTATTAGGTTTAATTTAATATTAAGACCAAAAATGCACAAACAATGCTTTTTAATGCAGGCGTGCTAAGACTTTTGTGTTTTTAGAAAAAGCTATTTTTAATATTAAGTAATGTGTATCCTGAAAACGGTTAAAAAAGGTTGTTAGTGTTGTCGTTATTATTTATGATAAAATTATTTTATTTTGTTTAAAAATGCTTTATAAATTAGTGCTTTTATAGATGGAATGAATGTGTGAATTATTTTTTATTTTTTTTATTGTGCTTGTTATTAGGTTTAATTTAATATTAAGGCAAAAAATGCACAAACAAAAATGTTAATATATTTAAGTTGAAATTTGATTAGAAGAAATAATATTTATACATCTATACTGTTTATAAATATATCCCAGTGATGGTGTCATTGCTTTTTATTGCAGGCGTACAAATACTTTTAAGCGAAACAATTTTTTGTATATATATTGTTTTACAAAAAACTATTTTTTAATATTACGTAATGTGTAAGTAAAAAAAAATTGCTATCCTGAAAACCTAAAGGGTTGTTAGTTTTGTTGTTGTTATTATTATTATTATTAATGATGAAATTAGCTTGTATTTTATTTTATTTAAAAATGCTTTATAAATTAGTGTTTTATAGATGAATGAATGTATGAATTTAAAAAATATATATATTTTATTTTTATTTTTTTTTACTGTGCTTGTTCTTAGGTTTAATTTAATATTAAGACAAAAAATGCACAAACAAAAATGTTAAAAAGGATATTTAAGTTGATATGTGATTAGAAGAAATAGTGAATGTTTATACATCTATACCATTTATAAATATATGAAAGTGATGGTGTCATTGCTTTTTATTGTAGGCGTACAGTTACTTTTAAGCTAAACTATTTTTTACTTATATTGTCTTACAACATTTTTTTTAAATATTACGTAATGTGTAAGTAAAAAAAAAGTGCTATCCTGATAACCTAAAAGGTTGTTAGTGTTGTTATTATTATTAATAATGATAAAAGTAGCATGTATTTTATTTAAAAATGCTTTAAAAGTGAGTGCTTTTATAGATGTAATGAATGAATGTATGAATTTAAAATATTTGTAATTTTTTTACTGCGCTTGTTATTAGGTTTAATTTAATATTAAGACAAAATATGCACAAACAAAAATGTTAAAATAGATATTTAAGTTGGTATGTGATTAAAAGAAATAATGTTTATACATCTTATACCATTTATAAATATATGAAAGTGATGGTGTCATTGCTTTTTATTGCAGGCGTACAAATACTTTTAAGCTAAACTTTTTTTTTTTTTAAACAAAAATCTATTTTTAATATTACATAATGTGTAAGTAAAAAAAACAAAAACGTTGCTATCCTGAAAACCTAGAAGGTTGTTTGAGTTGTTGTTCATATTAGTAATGATGAAATTAGCGTTTATTTTATTTTATTTAAAAATGCTTATAAATTAGTGTTTTTATAGATATAATAAAAGAATGAATGAATGTATGAATAAAAAAAAATATGTGTAGATGTATAATATTTTGTAATATTACAGTACCTATTTCTAGGTTTCATTTAATATTAAGACAAAAAAAATGCACAAGGAAAGATTGTAATATAGTTAAGTTGATATGTTATAAAAAATAATAATAAATGCTTATGTATGCCAGTGATTGTGTCATTGCTATTTAATCCAGCCATACAAAGACTTTTATGTAAAACAATTTTGTATTTTAAGTTATTATTATCATTATTATTATTTTACTTTCTTTTTTTTTTTACAAAAATCAATTTTTAATATTACATAATGTGCAAGTAAAAAAAAACGTTGCTATCCTGAAAACCTAGAAGGTTGTTAAGAGTTGTTGTTAATATTAGTAATGATAAAATGAGTGTTGATTTTATTTTATTTTAAAAAGCTTTATAAATTATTGGTTTTTATAGATGTAATGAATGAATGTATGAATTCAATTAATTTTATATTTTTACTGTGCTTATTATTATGTTTAATTTAATATTAAGACAAAAAATGTGCAAACATAAAATTGAATATATTTAAGTTGGTATGTATTTTTTTTTTTTTAAATAATACATGCTTATACATCTATACGATTTATAAATATATGCCATTTTTAATATTACATAATGTGTAAGTAACAACAATTAGCATGAACATATATATTTTTTTATATAAAAACTACTAATAGATGTTTAATATTTTTTAATATTACTTAATGTGTAAAAATGGTTGCTAAGCTGAAAACCTAAAAGATTGTTGTTATTGATATTAATAATGAAATGAGCGTTCATGTTATATTTAAAGTGCATAAAATACGTAATGTATGAGTGCTTTTATATATGTAATGAATGAATGTATTCATAATTTTTTAAATATATTTTTACTGTGCTTGTTATTAGGTTTAATTTAATATTAAGACAAA
Organism: Cirrhinus molitorella; assembly: GCA_033026305.1. NCBI lineage: Eukaryota > Metazoa > Chordata > Actinopteri > Cypriniformes > Cyprinidae > Cirrhinus > Cirrhinus molitorella. Next base: position 4,546,816 of record CM065126.1, on the reverse strand, counting down.
AAAATGCACAAACAAATATTTTAATATAGATATTTAAGTAGATATTTAAATATATGCCAGTGATGGCGTCATTGCTTTTTAATATAAGTTATAATAATAATAATAATAATAATTATTATTATTATTATTATTATTATTATTATTATTAATATTATTATTAATGATGATGAAATGAGCATTTGTTTTATATTTAAAATGCTTAAAATGCTTTATAATATGAGTACTTTTATAGATATCATGAATAAATCTATGTATAAAAAATATTTGTAATATTTTTTTCTGTGGTTATTAGGTTAATGTAATATTAAGACAAAAATGCACAAAGAAAAATCTAAATACAATTACAGTTATTATATTATATTGTATTATATTATATTATATTACAAGTGATTTAAAAAAAGACAGAAAATGCAAAAAATCTAAATGCAATTTGACTAATGCAATTTTTATATTATATTATATTATATTATATTATATTATATTATGTTGTATTATATTATATTATATTATTACAATAATACAATTTAAAAATAGATATTTAAATTTATATGTGATTAAAAAAGACGAAAAATGCACAAAAATCTAAATATGACTAATAATACAATTATTATATTATATTATATTATATTATATTATATTATATTATATTATATTATATTACAATAATACAATTTAATATATATATATATATATATATATATATATATTTAAATGAATATGTGATTAAAAAAGACAAATTGTATTATTGTAATATAATATAATAATTGTTTTACAATGATACAATTTAAAAATAGATATTTAATTTCATATATGACGAAAAATACACAAAAATCTAAATATGACTAATAATACAATTATTATATTATATTATATTATATTACAGTAATACAATTTTAAAATAGATATTTAAATTCATATGTGACCCTGGACCACAAAACCAGTCTTAAGTTGCTGGGATATATTTGTAGCAATAGCCAAAAATACATTGAATGGGTCAAAATTATTGATTTTTCTTTTATGCCAAAAATCGTTAGGATATTAAGTAAAGATCATGTTCCATTAAGATATTTTGTAAATTTCCTACCATAAATATATCAAAACTTAATTTTTGATAAGTAATATGCGTTGCTAAGAACTTCATTTGGACAACTTTAAAGGCAATATTCTCAATATTTTATTTTTTTGAGAATTCCAGATTTTCAAATAGTTGTATTTTGGCCAAATATTGTCCTATAACAGACCATACATCAGTGGAAAGCTTATTTATTCAACTTTTCAGATGGTGTATAAATCTCAATTTTGAAAAATTTACGACTAGTTTTGTGATCCAGGGTCACACAAAAAATGTACAAGAATCTAAATATGACTAAAAATACAAGTATTACATTATTTTACAATAATACACTTTAATTTAAATAGATATTAAATATTATTTTATATTTAGTATTTTATATTATATTTAATATTTAACAAAAAAATTAAATGGAACTTTTTAAAACATCACAGTAAATATTAAAAACAAAAAGGCTGTAAAATGCCATGTAAGTGCAGTAAACTTTTAAGCATTAATATAATATTGAGTTAAACACACTTACTACTTCAGGCCAATAACATTGTGTTTCTGTAATAAAATGGCCTGCCCTGGTATTGAGGAATATGTTTTTTTTTTTTGAGAATCCTGTTTAGCAAAAGCTTCCGTAATCAAAACACGACGAGGTGCCATGGCAACGGCGATACACAAATATACCGCTGAAGGCGATCTCATCCGGGCTGATGATGTCATCACTCACACAACTTTAATATTTAGTTCACGTTGAACTGATAGGCACGTCGTATTATGTGTCTTACACAAGCTGGAAAAGGCAGGAGATGAGTGCGGTCGTGTGCTCAGGATCTGTGTGGTTCAGATGATGTGTTTATTATGTAACGCTGGGCTTCCTGGAATCACTGCTCGAGTTCAAATGATGTCAGAGCCCCGGCTGAAAGGCTCCATTCTGTTACAGTCTACCTTTAGCATTCAGCGTGTGCTCACTCAGGGTTCGTTTCATGTCATTGGGTCAGCAGGAGAAATGCTTCTGTATGCTTCTACTGTACAATATACACTGCAGTTCAACTTTGCGATCAGTTAGATTTCTAATGTCTTTTAGAAAAAGCCACTTATGCTTATCACAGTTCTATTTATTTGATCAAAAGTGCAGAAAAAAGTCATATGAAATATTATTGCAATTCAAAATAAGATTTTTATTTGAATATACCTTTAAAATATAATTTATTTCTGTAATCCAAAGTTGTATTTTCATCAGCCATTATTCCGAAATCATTCTAATATGCTGATTTATTAGGCCAAGCATCGAAGGTACGAGGACACCTATTGTATCCATTGGCGTTCTTTCTCTTCTTCTTTTTCTTGCGTTTCGACTTTGCGGGAAAGTTGTGAAATTTGGCACACTGATAGAGGACAGTCTCAACATAAACTATAGCAAATTTGGAGTCTCTAACTCAAACTCTCTAGTGCTACCAAATTTTCATTCATGTTTATGCTAATAACTTTTGAACCATAAGGCACAGAAGCAAAATTCTTTCAAAATCGTAAGGTGTAGTTTTTTTTTCTATTTTTAATTGTTTGAAAAACCTACTTTTTCGAACTCCTCCTAGATGGTTTGTCTGATTTTTCACCAAAATTGGCTCAGATCATCTTCAGACCATGCTGGCAAAAAGTTACGGAATTCAAGTTGATTCGTCCAACCGTTCTCGAATAACACGCGAACGAATTCTACGAAAAGCACGCAAAAATGGATGTGAGGCTATACCTCTGCAGAGGTTTGGTGCGTTGAGACTAGACTTGGTGTGTGTTATAACAAGCATGACCTGAGGCTACCTGCAGTGTTTCGACGCAGTGCCACCTAGTGGTCAAGAGATACGAAAAATGGCTATTTTAGCTTATAACTTCTAAATTGTTTGGCCAAAAATCACAGGCCTCTTTAGATTCGGTGCATCAGGCCGAGTCGAATGATACACAATTTTCCTATGTCAGCCATTTTGAATTTAATAGTAAAATGCTATATTTTATGAATGCATTGACGTATCGTTATAAAATTTGGTATGGGTCATCAGCATGACGCCCTGAAGGACCCTGAGAAGTTTCGAGCCAGCGCCACCTAGTGGTAAAATCAAATATTCACATGCATATAACTTTGGGTGTGGTCAACTTATTTTCACATCAGTCACATTTTTAGACTCCTGAATCCCTGCCGAGTCCAACGATACCAAACATGCCAGGTTTTGCCTTATGGTTTGTGAAACGTTGCATTTTAGCGCTTAAATAAAATTTTTAAGCGCTTAGAAACCGTTACTCCTATAGACACAAAACCACGGTAGGAAATTCTGAAACATAGCATGCCATTATAAGCTAATGCCTATTTGCCAAAATTTTGATAGTGCCAAAAAAATGCAAACAAAGTCAGCCATTGGTTATTTTTTCTCTTTTATACATAAAAATGTCTATGCTTCAAAACAAAATGAGATATTCACCAAATGTATGGGCACACTCTAATGACACATACACAATTATGTGGGATTGTGCCTCTTGGTGGCGCTATAATTGAACAAAACATGAAATTGCCATTGACTACAATAGAAAGTTATGAAATAAAATGCTACATTTTTACCAATGCATTGGTGTACCAATACAAAAATTTTGTATGTACCATCGAAACCATGACCTGAAAGTACTCAAAATGTTTTGAGACAGTGCCACCTTGTGGTCTAAAGCTATAACCTATTAAATCATATTACTAGTGGTTGTTTTCATGATTTCTCACCCATTTTGACTATACCATTTATCACCTCAAAATGACTCATTGTTGCAGTTGGTCTGATGCTTCCCTTGCCTAGTGCTTGGCCCCGTAATTGCTGCTCGCTATATTTACTTTTTATTTTCTATGTTGGAAACCGGTTCCAAAAATTTTTTTTCAGGATTCTTTGATGAATAAAAAGTTAAAAAGAACAGCATTTATTCAAAATAGAAATCTTTTCTAACAAAATAAGGCTTTACTATCATTTTTATCAATTTAACATACCCTTGCTGAATAAAAGTTCAAAGAGAGAAAGAAAGAAAGAAAGAAAAACATTTACTGACCCCAAACTTTAGACGAGGTGTTTATTGTTACAAACGTTTTCTATTTTAAATAATTGCTATTCTTTTTAATGTTTTATTGATCAGGGAGTCCTGAAAAAAGTATCACCGTTTCCATCATGTGAAACTGAAGACTGGAGTAATGATGCTGAAAATTCAGCTTTGCATCACAGGAATACATTACATTTTAAAGTATATTAAAATAGAAACCACTATTTTAAATTGCATTAACATTACACAATATTACAGTGTTTTTTTCTGTATTTTTAATCAAATAAATGCAGCCTTGATGAGCAGAAAAGTCTCCTTTAAAAAGCATTTAAAATCTTTTTGAGCAGCAGTGTATAAATAAACAATCGGGTCAAGAAGTCTGATACCACTAGTGAAAATGCTAGTTTTTTTCTCATTTTTATTTAATTCCAAATTATATGATCACAATTTAGTACTTGATTTGTTCTTAATATATTAATACAATTAACAAGTATATTAAATGTATATTCATATAAAAATAAATACAATTAATAAATGGATGTTTTGTTTTTATTGTATGTTTGGTCATGAAAAACAAAACCACAATATTAGATAATGAATAATGAAGATAATGAATGTGAATTATGACAGCTCATTGTTTGTCTTTTTTTTAGGTGTTGCTGTCTAAAGATGCTGAAAAGCAGTGCAGTGGTGACCGCGAGAAATTCACTTCTTCTCCACAGGTAACTTTATGATTTACTATCCTTTATAACAATTTTCTGAAATGACTGACAGCACAAGATAGAATGTTTTCATCATTCAGATTCATTATTTTAGTTTTTTTGTTGTGTTTACTGTTGTTTGTTAATTTTATTTCAGCTGTGGTTTATTTAGTATAATCAAGATATAAAAAAAAAATCATTAAAAATTGCTATATTATTAAATATTATTTATGATTATTATTATGATTATTATTATTAACTATTCTCATTTAATTTTTTGAAAATATTCTAATAATATACAAAAAATAAACTTTTAAAAAATAAACTTTTGTGCATTTTTTATTAGTTTTTTTTTTTTTACTTTTTATATAGTTATTATTAATTTCAGCTGTAGTTTTAGTTATTTAGTATAATCAAGACACTAAAAGAAAATATTGAGAGAAATATTGCATTATTATTATGATTATTTGCTTCATTGTATGATAAAATTATTTATTAATGTTTTATATAAATATAATTTTTATATAAATTTGATTTCATCACTGAGGTACTATTTTTTAACTTCCTTTTTTATATTTTAATTATAGTTAAAGTTTTAACAATTTTGTGAGTTTTTCTCATCTTTATTAGTTATTTTAAATGCGACAGTTTTTATTCTTTTTTTTTTATTTCACTTATAATTATTTTAGTACATCTAAATAAACTAAATAAAACATTAGAAATATTGTTTTGACAACTGGGTTAACGTATCTCGTTTGTGAATCATCTGAATTGCAGTTCATAACTAGGCATTTGGGATTGAAACAACCTCAGAGCTCAATCATTTTCATGCTATTGTTAAAAATATATTTCTCCAAGGACAAAATGAATATGTTTTCACTTCCAGAACACGACTGTTGTGCTCAATACATTCATTTTTACACAGTAAGCCAGTAGTATTGGTGTATCGCTTTGCAGATCTCGTACTTCTTGTTCCTCAAGCGTTGAAAAAACGTCTCGAACACACGACTGACCCCAGACCTGTGTGCAGCAGAATTTAATTTTGACTGTGAATTCCCTCTTGAGTGGTTTGTGTTCAGCCATAGCCAGATGTATATAAGATAATGGGCTCTTGGAATTTAGGAAGTGATGTCAGTGGCGCAGCGGGCCAAGCCTAAACGACTTATTATTTTAAGTGTTCAGTTGGGTTTTGCAGAGGAAAAAGCAGCGGTGAAACTTTTACAGCCGTTTTGGGTTAATGCGAGCCTCGGCCCTTAAAAAGCGGACCTCCCTTTGATGAGAGTGCGGCTGCGGTCGGGGCCACCTGCGCACAGCGCTGTTCACGATGCCTGCGAAATAAATGTTTACTCGCAACATTAAGGGAAATCGGCATTCAAAACAAACCGGTCGCAGCCTGCCGTTTTCGGGCCAAGGCTTGAGTCATCCGCGATCGGGCGCCACGCGAGTGTGACCAGGCCGAGCGCATCGGCAATCTGGAAAACATGAGGTCATACAGGATGGGATGACACTCAAGAGTCTCTGGACATGGATGGGACACACCAATCCAAATGATGGGCCTCCTTTAGATTCACAAACTGCAAAAATAATTCTCTTTATTACTGTTTTTGTCTTGTTTTCCAGTAAAACAACTTAAGAAAGCAAAATTGCTTAAGATATTCAGTTTTTTGTATGTTCAATTAGGTGTATTTGTCTTAAAACATTGGCATATTGGGTTTTCTTGTAAATGCAGTGTATAAACCTTTTTTTTTTTTTTGCCTTAAACAAGAAAAATTAGTATGCCAGCAACAAGCCCAATGTCACAAATTTTGCTCTGTTGGAGTTTTGACCAAATTATAATAACAAAAAAACTTTAATTACAAAATATAAAATAATTTTATTAACTTTATTTAAAAATTACATTTATTTTCATTAATAATTTATGCTTGCAAAAATAATATATAGAAAAAATATAACATACTATTAAATAAATTTAAACATTAATAAAGATAAATATAATATATATAAATATAACATATACATTGTTATTTTATTACATTTCATTTTAATTGTTGTATTTTAATTTCATTTTAATTAGTGTGTATTTTTGTTCTTTTTTACTAATTACACTGTAATATATAAATAAAGCACCTTTTTTAAATGTAAAAATTTATTTATAATATTTATAAATATAACAAATACAATATAATATAATTTTATACAATATATGTACACACACACATATTTGTGTATTTTCTGTTTTCATTTTAATTTCTGTGTATTTTTGTAATTTTTGTTATTTTGTTTATAATTATGCTTTGTGTGTGTGTGTGTGTGTATATATATATATATATATATATATATATACTATCTTTGCAATGTTTTCATTTTGTATAGGTACTATTAATTTTATTTCAGCTGTAGTATTATTTAGTATAATCAAAATAGTAAAAGAAAATTAGCTAAATTTTTATCATTATTATAAACTATTTACTTATTATAAAATACAATTTATTTACATTTTTGAGAAACATTCTAATAATAATATACAAAAATAAATTTGATTTCATCACTGATGTACAATTGTTTTTTTATTTTTGTTTATTTAAATTATTTCGTGTTTTTGAGGTACTGTTATAGTTTTAAATTCATTTTTTTATTTTCTATTTAAATTTAGTTTTTTAATTTTTAATTTTGTCGTTTTTATTTATATAAGTATAAATTTTTATTTCAGCTGTAGTTTTAGTTATTCGGTATAATTAAGATACTAAAAAAAGAAATATTGCTGTATTAATAATAATAATAATAATAATAATAATAATAATTATTATTATTATTATTATTATTATTATTTTGTTATTATTATAAACTATTCTCTTCATTTTGTTTTATTTTTTATTATTATTATTATTATTTATTTTATTATTATTTTGTTTTGTTTTTTTAATATTCTTTAAAATACATTTTTTTTGTTATTTTGTTCATAATTATGCTGTAATATATAAATAAAGTATCATTTTTAAATGTTTATTTATAATTATATATATATAAATGTTTGTTTATTTATAATTATATATATATATATATATATATATATATATATATATATATATATATATATATATAATTTGTTTTTTTAGTGTCGTTTTAGTGTCATTTTTGTATTTTCTGTTTTCTTTTTAATTGTGTATTTTGTCGTTTGATTAGTTTGTTTATATAGGTAAAAATTATTTTTATTTTAGCTGTATTTTTTTATTTTAGTACATCAGGATGCCAAAAGAAAATGCCATTTTTGTACTTGATATTGTTTTATTTTATGTTTTTTTATATATAGGTTATATAACCTCTATATAATTAATATTTATTTTATTCAAGGATTTTTTTTGTACTTGATATTATATTATTTCATGTTTTTTTAATATAGTTTATATAATATTTATATAATGAATAATCATTTGATTCAAGCATAATCGCATCTCAAGTAAACATATTTTTCTTAAAGGATGTTAAATAATGGAAAACAAGACAAAGACGTGGATGAAGATGAAGATGATTTTTTTGTAATGTAATGTTTTTGCAACACAAACACATGATCTCATCTTTTATTTATGATAGTGATGATGTGTTGATGTAATGGGCCGCCCTTTCCCAACATTGGCACAGATGTTTCCTGACTTCATTCACTTTGTCAAATCATTCGAGCGCTTTAAATGTATCCTCACCACCATTATCGTCACTGCTTTTGCTGACAGTGTCTTATGGTTACATAAGACTGTCTGACACAAGTTTGCAATGGCTTTCTGTTTTATAGACCGTGTCGTTATCTGTTAAAATGAGTAGTTTTACACACACAAACATGTCGGCCCATAATATTGTTAGTTTAGCGCGAGTTTCGCAAAAAGCTGCGAAAATTAAACTCTTACTTGCATCTTTTGTGCTCCTTGTTGTTTATGATAAGAGAATTAGCACAAAAGAACTTCAGTGATTTCAGCGACGACTCATCTAAACACTCTGATTGGCTCATTTTTAGCACTTACTAATCTAAAAGCATCTGATTGGTCAATGACAAAAAAAGTGCATAAACCGAAACCTAAAGCAATGTAATGCTTTGAATTGGCACTTTTAAAAGGGTTTGTACAAGGTGCTTAAAGTTCTAATAATAATACTTAAGAATTATAATAATTATAGTACTTGAATTAAATTTTTTTTTTATTTGTGATTTTGTGAAACTGAGCTTTTCAAAACTGAATCAGTTAATGCGCTGCGTCGCAAAATGATTCACTGTTTCGAAGTGCTCCAACTGGATCACATATAATTTGTTTCAGAACGGGACGGGTTCATGAATCATTTCACAAATTGAATGAATTAAATCAAATGATTCAAACTTTCGATCTAAGTCAAATGATTCGTGATCCACGCTTTAAGTCCTGATTTGAAATGGTGGTTCGTGAATCATTTGCTTTGGATTGAAACTTCGGATCACAGATCGATAATCATTGGATTTAGATATCATTTGTTTCAGATCGGGACTTCAAATCACATATCGCGAATCATTTGATTTAGATCAGAACGGGTTTGTGAATCATTTTGCGAATTGAATGATTCAAATTAAATGATTTGCAATACGCAACGTTTCGATTGAAGTCAAATGATTTGCGAGCTACGCTCCAATCCTGATTTGAAATGGTGGTTTGTGAATCATTTGCTTTAGATTTCAGAGTGATTTCGCAAAAAAAATTTTTTTTCTTAAACAGTGGAAAACATCAAACCATTAAGGCAGTGCCGTTATAAAACAAGACAAAGAAAAAGAGAAAGTATACACAAATACAAATCCCTTAAGAAAATTAAATGTGATCTTACTGTAGTAAAAGTGTATTACACCTTCTAATACTTTAGAAGTAATACTTTGCATGTGCTACACTTTTTTACTATTTTCATTTTTTTTTTTTTTTTTTTGAAATAGAAGACATAGGTGAAATCTCTGATTGAAGCCCCTGAAAATCCAAAAAGTAGTGCTTGAAAAGTCCTTAAGTCCTGGAATTTCATTTTGTAGTACCTTTTGCTTCAGTTGTGACAGCTGGAATAGATTTAGTTTAATCATGCAGGAGCCTATCTTGAATTTGTGGGACATTTTGTTGATTTTGATGGCATTTTGACATCTAAACCTGGTTGCAGACTTATTTGATCCAATTGTAGACGCTTTAAACGGGTATTACTTGAGTTCACCAAAGTGATTTTTCATTCCCTTCTTATACAATGTGTTGTTGTGGTTGATTCGTCACATATTCAGGCATGAATGGTGCCGATGAGCCGCTCTTCCTCACACGTAGTCATCAATGACATAATCACTGTGGGAATTTACTCTGTGGTTTTGTGGCCCTGCGTTCCAGTGATCTGAAATGACCTTGTTTCTTGCCCAGACTTGTTTCGCAGCTCTTCCATTCTGTAAGCGTCTTGCTCTCAATATAAACTCACAATGACATCACACAGGCCTCTCAGGCCCACCAGTGCAGTGTTCAGATGTTTTAGCTTGTATATATTACCAGTTTTCTCCATGAATAAGTGATAATTTCATATTTCTTTCCACACAGACCCAGATACTCAAAACCCAAGCAAGAAAGGACATGGCGGACAGTTCGTCCTGCGAGCACAAGGACTTGTGTTTGGTTTCCAAAGTCTCATCTGTGCAGAATGACCACAGTTTTACCCAACAAAATGCCATCTTTAATAAGGAGATCACTCAGGTAGGATTACTGTGCTCTGTAAATGAAAATGATTTTATTGCATTTAAGACATGTAAAGCCATTTGCTTAAAAGAAGAAAAAAATTGTTGCAACAAATGCTGCTTATTGGATTTGAGACATGGAATAATAATAATAGTAATAGTTTAAGTAAAAAATGTTTATTCATTCTTTTTTTTTTTTTGAAAGAAATGAATAAATTGTTACATTAATAAAAAGTGACATAATAGATTTACATTGCTAGAAAAGATTTATAGTTTGAATAAATGCTGTTCTTGAAAGAAAAAAATACAGGTTCAAAAAAACAAAACAAAACAAAAAAAAACATTGGCGGCACAACTGTTTCCAAAACTGGTAATTCTACTAATAATTCAGAATATCAGAATGATTTCTGAGAGATCATGTGACACTTAAGCCTGGGAGTAACAGCTGATGAAAAATCAGCATCACAGAAATAAATTATATTTTAAAGTATATGAAAATAAAAAACATTATTTTCTATTGTAATAACATTTTGTAATATTACAGTTTATTTTCTGTATTTTTGATAAAATAAATGCAGCCTTGACTTCATTAAAAAAAATTTGCAAGTCTTACTGACCCCAAACTTTTGAACGGTAGTGTATATATATATATATATATATATATATATATATAATATGCACACACACACACATTTATTGCATTTGGCAAGCGATTTTTTTTTTTATTCGCCTTTTTATGCATTCCTACAAATTATACTAACATAAAATGACATTAAATTATTTAAAAAGATTTCAATTTAAATGCAGTTTTTATTATTAAAAAAATTTGTATAAAAATATGTATTTTATATATTATTAATAAAATACAATTTAGATATAATTACGTTTTTCTAGTATTTTACGGGAAAAATTTAAATAATGTATTTTTGTATAAAGACAATGATTTCTACCTTGTACATACATTGTAACAGTTTATTTTAACAATAATTACTGCAAGAATGATTTTAAATTGGCTTAAATTGGTATTTAAATTGTCCAAATTATACTAACATGATATTAAAAACAATTTTTATTCATATAAAAAAATTCTATAAAAATATATTTTACATAATGTAAAAAATGCTATTTAAATGCTTCCTTACTTTTTATAGCATTTTGCAGAAATTAAAATAAAAAATATTTTTGCGTAATTTTCTTTTTTTTTTTTTTTTTAAATCCCAATAACATAGTTTTACATGTAACACTTTGTTTTAACATTAAAAATACTGCAATAATTATTTTACATCAGCATACATTAGTAATTACGTAGTTCATATTATAATAACAATTTAAATGTAATTTTTAATAATGTAAAATATTTTATGAAAAATTGTTGGGAAAAAATATTAGAAAAAAAAATATATTTTTGCATAAACAAATTAATTTTGTTTAAAAAGCCAGTTTATAATATTTTTACATTTTACCTGCAACAGTTTGTTTCAACAATAAAAATACTGCAATAATGAATAAATATTTAATATTTTTAATTATTTTAGATCAACATAAATTAGTAATTAAGTAGTACATATTATAATAACACTTTAAATATAATATTTAATAATATAAAACAAATTGTATAATATTAAAAAATACTGTTTAAATGATAAATCAATACGTTTCAGCATTTTATCCACCTTTTTTCCACGTAAAAGTGGGGGCGGCCATTTGTGAATTTTATGGGTCTGGCTTCCGTTGAGTTAAAAGGTGAATAGGGGTGAAATCAATCCTGGACATGTTCATTCATTCAGCATTCATTTTGCTTCAGCTTGTCAGCTGAAAATCAACCTTTGTTTTAATGTTTCCAGCATGGCTGGACATTGCCTTTGTGTCTCTTTGGATAAGTGGGCCTGTGTTTGGTCACTTTCTATTTTTTTTCCCCAACCAAACTGAATTGGTTGAATGGTTGTATCTCTAATGTGGAAAATGACACTTGCAGTTTACAGACAAAAATGCAGTGTAGATAAAGGTGGAAACAGACCGTCCTGGCCCTTCTGACCCTGTTCAAGCCCCTCTGTTTCTTTTCTTTCACTCTTTTTGTCTGAAGTTGGAGAGCGGGCAGCACAGGGGAGTGGGAGGGAAAGGAACAGCCACAAAAGGAGCAATTATTTTGGGATGAGATCATTGTTTGGCCCCGTCTATTCACGCCTCTGGCCTTCTGAGACTAAACCGAGCCGCTCGAGTGCTCGCGTTATCTCATCGCCACGCTCGCTCTGACATACAAGGACTTTTTTCGGGGATATTTGCTGCAGGACGCAGCTGTTGCTCTCCGGTCCGACTGTCAGCAGCCCGAGTGACCCGTGAGATTTACTGGGCGAAAGTGAAGTGGGCAGCACAGTGTCTTAGATGACAGACGAGCGTCAGGACTCGTAACACGTCGTTAATGTTAATAGGCTAAAGAAACGCTGCCATTCGTTTAGGAAATGGCCTTTGGATGAATATCCGTGTTGGGCAAAGCCTCCATCTCTTTATGGGTGATTTGGTTGACTGATAGCACTGATGAATCTGTGTTAGCGTCGCATTATAGAGTCAAGGATGTGGAAATTGGTCTGCGTTTAAGAAAGGTAAATTAAGTTAATACATCCTCCAGAGCACTTTAGGATTGCCCCATAAAACCCTTTAGGGATTCACATAAAAACGGCTTAATTATATCATTTCTATAATTAAAACAAACTAGATTTGTTTTGTTTTTTTGTTTTTTTTTGTTTTTTTTCCCACAAATGTTTTACCTGTTTAAAAATTGCACAAAACTAGTGGGTTCTGCAGTTGCCAAGGTGTTGCTATGGAGTTGCAGTGGTGTTATCTTGTTGATAAGATGTTGCTATGGAGTCACAGAGGTGTTCTTTTGTTCTTTTGTTGCTAGGGTGTTGCTATGGAGTCGCAGAGGTGTTCTTTTGTTGCTAGGGTGTTGCTATGGAGTCACAGAGGTGTTTTTTGTTGCCAGGGTGTTGCTATGGAGTCACTGAGATGTTCTCTTGTTGTTAGGATATTGCTATGGAGTTGCTGTGGTGTTCTCTTGTTGATAGGGTGTTGCTATGGAGTCGTGAGGTGTTCTCTTGTTGATAGGGTGTTGCAATGGAATTGCTGAGGTGTTCTCTCGTTGATAGGGTGTTGCTATGGAGTCGCTGAAGCGTTCTCTTGTTGCTAGGGTGTTGCTATGGAGCAGCTGAGGTGTTGTGTTGCTATGAAGTTGCTGAGGTGTTCTCTTATTGTCAGGGTTTTGCTAAGGAGTCTTTGCAGTGTTCTTTTGTTGATATGGTGTTGCTGTGGTGTTCTCTTGTTGATAGGGTGTTGCTATGTAGTTGCTGAGGTGTTTTCTTTATTGATAGGGTGTTGCTATGGAGTTGCTGAGGTCTTCTCTTGTTTCCAGGGTGTTGCTATGAAGTTGCTGAGGTGTTCTCTTGTTGTCAGGGTTTTGCTAAGGAGTCTTTGCAGCGTTCTTTTGTTGATATGGTGTTGCTATGGACTCGCTGAGGTGTACTCTTGTTGCTAGGGTGTTGCTATGCAGTTGCTGAAGTGTTCTCTTGTTGCCAGGGTGTTGCTATGGACTGGCTGAAGTGTTCTCTTGTTGCTAGGGTGTTGCTATGGAGTCGCTGAGGTGTTCTCTTGTTGATGCGGTGTTGCTAGGTGGTAGTTATGGGTGCACCACATAATTTTTTTTCCACAGATAAAAAACATTTTGTTCTATACATCAAAAAAATCATTAAATGTTTCTTGAGCAGCAAATCAGCATTTTAGAATGATTTCTAAAGGATCATGGCACTGAAGATTGGAGTAATGATGCTGAAAATTCAACTTTGGTCATAGGAATAAATTGCATTTTTATATATATTCAAATAGAAAACTGTTATTTTAAACTGTAATAATATTTCACATTTTTACAGATTTTTCAGCATTTTTGATTAAATAAATGCAGACTTGGGACTTCTTTAAAAAAAAAAAGAAAAATAAATGAAAAGATCTTATTGACCCCAAACTTGGAGATTTTTTTTCTCCACTTGTTTTCAAGTGAAATCATGCTTCTGATTAGTAATCTAACATTAGTAGAGACAGTTCATATCTCATCAATAAGACAGTCTAACCACAGGTATGAGGAAGAGTTTTTACTTCAAACATCAAACATTTCCTAACTAAATAACCTCTTACATATCAGTTTCACAGTACAGGTTCTCCTTTTGCTAATTTACTCAAAGAAGAAAGTTGAAAAACCTGCATGACCTCAGGCGCGCTGATGACATCTATAGCCGTATCATTTCACCAAAACATTCATCATGATTTACAGAATGTTATTTTTTGCAAAACAGACTATTGTTTTAAAGGGAAGCGGAAGAAACAAAGTATGAAGTCATGGGTTTCTCGTCACGGTGGGGTAGAAATAAGGCGATAGAACTGTTTACACAGGCCGTGAATATAGAAATACCTTTGAGCCTGTGGGAAGCCATTAAAAATAATGGCTGATCTTTTATTAGAAGTGACATCATATTATTTTTTTATCTGCACTCTGAGATCTTGCCAAGCATTGTGGCGGGTTTGTTTTTCTTGTCCGCATGTGATGTGTATCTCCTGCGTGTTTTTGATTTGAAAAAAACTTGGCTTGATCCTGAACCTCTAAGACCACAATAAAAATGATATGAGTAATGTAATGGCAGCAATATGTATTTTCATGACTTAATTTACCAATTATTTGCATTTTACTCAGGTTATAAAAACTAAAACTAACACTAAAACTGAAACTAAAAAAAGTTACTTAAAATTAAATTAAATTAAATTAAATAATAAAAATTAAATATAACTTCAACTTTAATATTAGCTCCTTAAATAACCAAAATAACTCAAATTAAAAATAAAAAGAAAAAAAATATATATTATAGGACAAAAACTATTAACATGACAGACAACAAATAATTAAAACTTTAACTAAAAGTAAAAATAAAAAGATAAAAATAAAAACAGATTTGAAATATTTCAAATTAGTTTAACTTCATGTACAAATGTAGCTAAAACAGAAGTAATAATTAATAAACATGAAATAATAAAAAATATTAAAAATGACAGAACATGCAATAAAATATAAAATAAAATGGAAAAATATTAAAACAAAAAATATATAAAAATAAAAACTGATTAGAAATATTTTACATTAGTTTAACATGATGCACTGAACTAACTTAAATGGAAGTAAAAATAAATAATAAAAATAATAATAGTAATAATAATAATAATAATAATAAATAATAAAATATTAAAAGTGACAAAACATGCAAGAAAATTGTTAAAACTAACTAAAATGAGGTAAAAATAGGAATTAAAATGCAAAATCTTAAAACAAAAAATATTAAAATAAAAATGATTTTGTTAGTTTAACTTGATGTACTAAAACAGCTAAAATGGAAGTAAAAATGAATACAAAATAAAAAATAAACAAAATGTCAGAAAACGCAACAAAATGACTAAATTTAAAATTAAAATGCAAAATACTAAAAGAAAAACTAAAACTGTTTTCTAAAATTAAAATGAAAAATATAAAATTAGAAACATTCTGAAAATATAAACAAAAACTAATAAAATCAAAAACACAACAAAATTACTAAAACTTTCAAATCAAAATTATAATGTAAAATATAAAATTCGAAACATACTCAAAATATAAATAAAAACTATAATAATTTCTCAGTGGTGCTACAATAACATTGCATTAAAAGAATTGTTGTACAGCCAATTTGGTAATACTTAATGGTTGAAACATTTTACAGTGCACATGAACCTGATTTTATATTTTCTTAAAAAGGCAAAAATAAAATGTCAAGTACAAATAATAACAGACGTCTCCTCAGAAATGAATCATGTAGGTCTCCTGCCTGGGACGAATTATGAGGTGAAGTTTAATATTTGAATATGCCCAAACGCAGTATTGTTGGTTTATGTAGCCAACAGCACTAATAATTATCCTAAGCTGTCTCCTTATATTTAGGCCGACGTGTTGGTTTTACTGGTGTTGGAGATCACATGCAGAAATGACAACTTCATTTAACAGTGCTTTAGTTTGTGCTGATGTGGGTGGGCTTTTTGAAGACCGCCAGTGGTCATACATTGTGTTCATACCAAATAAACATGTCCAGGACCTATCTGGACTCGGCCAGCTGGTTTCTATTCGCGCAGTGCAAACACGGCCAGAAATGGTGCTCTCAAAAGCCTTATGCAACGATCTGTGAGCACCAGCCAAAAGAAACCTTCACTGCTCGTAACGTGACATCTGAGAAACGGTGAGCAATCTCCCGATGATGTTTCTGAAGTGTTTCTGTAAGTCGAGACGCAAGTAATCGCTATTTTCTTCAAAAACAAGGAGCCGCAGAGGAACTTCACTTTCCTCGGCGTGAAATAATAGAGAGCGACTGTAACTTCGCACATGTGCTGCTTTTAAAATCTATTTGCTTAATATTGTGTTTCCAGAGCGCTAAGAAAGCTAAGCGAGCGTAAAATGGGTCTTAAGTGTCTCAACATGTGTTCATGTTTCACGCATTTACAATAAAATCCAAAGAAAGAACAGAAATGATGACATCCTCTGTGATGTGATCCAGGTTTAATGGTTCAGAAATGGGTCATTTTGCATAGAATTGCCATTTGTTTTAACCAGGTTTCTTTAGTAATATTTATTAGAGGTGGTACCAACTTTAAATCTTCGTCCTTAAATGTTAAAATATTTTATTATATTTTGTTGCGTTTTTTTTTTTTAATAGTATTTATTGTATTTACTTTATTTAAGTTAAGGATATATTATATACTACTATATATATATTATATTATATTATGTTATATTATATTATATAGTGAGAATTCATTTTTTAATAATCTTGTTTTAGATTTGTATTAAGATTATTTTTCTTACCTCTTTGTAAAGCTTAAACTAACAAAATAACAAAAAGATGACATAATATTTTGTCATTTTGCTTTTTAAGTAAATAATTCCAGGAAAGGTAGTTATGCTAGAAAAGACAAAAATAATAATAATAATAATAATAATAAAAAAAAACATTTTTGCAGTCTATTTTATTTTATTTTATTTTATGCAAAAATAATTATTTTCTTACTTAGTAATGTGGTCTCTTTCCTATTACGAATATTAAGAAATAAATCTTAAACAAAGACATTTCTTTCAGAAGCATAATGACAATATGTTTTGTTTTCTAAAAATTGCAGTCTATTATTATATTACATTACATTATAGACTGCAAAAAACATATTTTCTTAGTAATTTGGTCTCTTTCCTATTACAAATATTAAAAAAATTCTTAAACCGAAACAATTTCCTTCAGAAGCATAATGACGTTAAAGATGTAGTTTTGTTTTCTAAAAAAGTGAGAATTATTATTATTATTTTTTTTTTCTTAAATTCAGAAAAAAATATCTGGCAGTTGGGCAAGAAAAAAAAAATCTTATTTTACATTTTAATTAAGATTATTTTTCTTACCTCTTTGTAGAGCATAAACTAACAAAATAACAAAAAGTAGACTTAATATTTTGTCATTTTGCTTCATAAGTAAATAATTCCAGGAAAGATAGTTGTGCTAGAAAGACAAATACTAAGAAAAAAATTTTTTGCAGTCTATTATGTAATATTATATGTCATGTCATGTCAGGATGTTTAGATAGTTGATGATGTTTTTTCTAAGGCATGTTTATAAAAATTGCTTAAATGTCTTATTTGAACTATGGCCTAACCCTGGCTTAGGCCATAGTTACATAAGCCAGCCTAACCCTAGCTTAGGCTAAACCCCGTCTATGAAACTGGGCCTTAGTGTATTATGTAATTTTGTTTCTCAAGTAAATGTGTCATGATTCATGAATGTTTAACTAGTTGTGAAGGAGACAACAAAACTGCTAAGAAAAACACTTTTTGCCTTATATTATATTATATTATATTATATTATATTATATTATATTATATTATATTATATTATATTATATTATATTATACTATATTATATTAAATCTAAAAAAATATATGCACTAGTCAAAAGTTTTTATTATTTAATGCATATTTTTTCACCACGATTGCATTTATTTGATCACAAATACAGTATTATTGTGAAATATTATTTCAATATAATGTAGCTATTTTCTGTTTTAATATATCTTAAGATGTAATTTATTTCTCTGATCAAAGCTGAATTTTTAGCATCATTACTCCAGTCTTCAGTGTCACATAATCCTTCAGAAATTTTATATATATATATATTTTTTTTTTTTTTGCTGCTCAAGAAACAGTTTTTATGATTATCATTAATGTTGAAATCACTTTTGCTACTTAAGATTTTTTGGAAACTGAATTTTTCTTGAATTTTTCCATTAGAAATATCTATATGTTCTTAAATCAAGATACATATGCATTTTTCAAAAAAAAAAAAAAGTATCAAAACTTTTCAGAAAACTCCTTTTCATTTTCACCTAAAAGTATTTTTTTTTTTATTTCAAGTGTGTTTATCATGATTCAAGAATGTTTAGATGTTTGTAATTAAAAATGAGACAAAGTAGGAATCATTTTTTGAAGTTTTCTTTGATGAATAGAATGTTCAAAAGAATCGTTCTGACATGGAATGCTTTTGTAACATTATTATTGTCTTTACTGTTACTTTTGTTTGGAACACAAAAGTAACAGTAAAGAGTATAATGTATATATAAAGTATAAAGAGGTTTCATTTCGATTAGTAGGAAGGGTTAAGATCTAGATTTTGTTTTTGTATCCCACAGGCAGAGACGTGGATCAGAGCGAAGCTGCGAGACCTGAGGGACGCCAGCAACGTCCAGAGATGTCCTCTGACCGACTGGGAAGAAGTGTGTCAAACCCTCCAGAGAGATTTGAAGGACTTTGAGAACACGGTCATACAACTCAACCAGGTGAGGACAAACCGTCTTCATTAGGAGAGCAAAAGATCGATGAATCATCGTCAGGTTTCAACAGGCTCCGCAGCCAAAATCAACAAAAGAAGTTTCTCCCTTTTGCAAATAAACGGCAAAACATTTACAAATTGTTATGGTAACAATCATAACTTCTTTTTAACGCCGACTTGTCAAAACATAATTTTAACAGCTCCGCTTTGACAAGACCTGCAGAGCCTCGGAAGGCTTTTTGCGAGACGTCCAAAATCACATAAAATGTCGAGCAGATGCTAAATTTGTCCTTTTCCCTTCATTTTGAAATAGTACATTGCAAATAATTAACCTCTCTTGACACACATCCCTGGCGAGTTGCAAAAGCGGACCGAGAAACGCGGACTTGGGTGGATTTCAAGCGCGCTGATGTGATTAAGCTGTTGTTTTAGCAGGCTGTGGGTCTTTTGTAGCTCATGTACCGCTGCTGAATGTTTGTGCAGATGGGAGATCAATTAATGTGCAAGCTTAACCCGACGTCTGACCTGGTGAAGAAACAGCTGGCTCAGATCCGCGACCAATGGAACGCGCTCAAACTGACGGCAGCCAATCAAATCAAGGCCATGGGCGGGGCTAAGGCTCTGCAGGAGTTTAATAAGAAGGTGGACCGTCTGGAGGCGTGGATCAAAGAGAAGGTTAAACACACCTCTAAACCTAGTTCTACTAATTAACAGAGCCGTCTGATGGGGGTGTTTTTGGATTGTGTCCTAAATTAATAATGTTACTGGAGACATGTTGGTGATTCTGTGTTAGGACAAGCCTTATAAAACCTGTCATGGCCACTTTTCAATCCACCGATAAAAGAGATTCATATTTATTTTATATTTTAAATTGAAAAATATAGTGCCTTTTTAGGCCCATTACATTTATTTATTTTTTTCTATAAAATTCTGCATCCAGATTCTTTACTTTTAAGCCTTTTTTGTAATTCCTTTTGTTTTTTAAATTACCTTTTGAATGTAATACAGTGAAAACATGTTGTAATACAATTGATTAAAATATACAATTGTAATTTATTCTTTTCATTTGAGCCTTTTTTTGCTATTCATTTTTTTAAATGACTTTACTATATTAATTAGTGATGTCAAAGAATTAATCGCAATTAATCACATCCAAAATAAAAGTTTGTTTACATACTATATATTTATGTACTGTGTATATTTATTATGTGTATATATAAATACACACACGAAAAAATATTTTAGATTTGTATCTAAAATATTTATATTTATTTATAATGTAAATTGTAAACAGGTATAAATATATATACACATAGAAATATTTTGTTTTAATATATACATGTATATGTGTGTGTTTTTATATGTAATAAATATACATAGTAAACACACATATAGTATGTAAACATAAACCTTTATTTTGGATGCGATTAATCGTTTGACAGCCCTAGTATTAATGTAATACAGTAAAAACATTGTAATACAATTGTAAATTGATAAAAAAAAAATCCAAGAAATACTAAAAATGACAAAAACTTTTTGAGGATGGAAAATATTCTAATATTTCATATATTTTTTATAAGAAATGTAACTTAATATGTTATATACATATATATACACATTTTTTATGAAAACATTTACCATTCAATTCTGATTTATTGTCTTTAATACATCCAGATTCTTTACTTTTGATCCTTTTTTTGTAATCCTATTATTTTTTTAAATGATTTTTTTGTAATACAGTAAAATATATTGTAACACAATGAATTAAAATTGTATAATTTCTTCATTAAAATTTAGTTATAATTTATTCTTTTCTTTTGTTTAAATGGCTCTAATAAATGTAACACAGTAAACCATATTGTAATACAATTTATTAGAATTGTACAATTTCTATGTTAAAATGTACAAATACAATTAAAAATTGATAAATATTTAGAATATATGTATCTTAATTAATAATGCTACAAAAAATACTAAAAATGAAAACTTTTTGAGGGGAAATTTTCTGGTATTTAATATTTTTTATAAGAAGTGTAATCTTTAGTGGAAAATAAGTATATAATATATACCTATACTTATTTTTAATGAAAACATTTTCCATAAAATTCTGATTAATTGTGCAGTCTTTAATGCATCCAGATTCTTTACTTTTGAGCTTTTTTGTAATTCCTTTAATTTTTTTAAATGGCTTTTTTATATGTAATACAGTAAAAACATTGTATTACAATTTCCTACAATTTTACCATTTCTTCGTTAAAGTGGGCAAAAAAAAGTTAATATTTAATATTTTTATAAGAAACGTAACTTTTAGTTGAAAATAAGTAATATATATATATACTTATTTTAATGAAAACATTTTCCATAAAATTCTGGTTTATTGTGCATTCAATGTTTTTTTGATTATTTACCTTTGAGCCTTTTAATGTCTTTAAATGACTTATTTAATGTAATAGAGTAAAAACATATTATAATAGAATTTCTTAAAATATTATGACTTGAAATGTACAATATTCACTTATTCCTTACTTTTGAGCCTTTTTTAAATTATTCTAATTAATGTAATACAGTAAAACATTGCAATACAATTTCTTTGTTAAAATGTACAATTAATACATTAATAAATTCTATATATATTGTAAATTATAAAAATGCAACAAAAATATTAAAAATGACAAAAAGTAACTTTTTATGTATATAAAATGCTCTAACATATGTAATATATATTTATGATATATTATAAATATATTATTTATAAAATATAAAATAAGTAGCATTTGAGTGGAAATGACATTTTAGACATTTATTTTAGTGTTTATTATGTTTTTAAACATAATTTCTTTATAAAATGTTTGGTTTGCAACCCATGTAACATTTTAAAATGCATTGAAATATGTTTTATTGTGGGATTTTGGTCATAATATTGTTTCTTACTGTTTCCCTTCACTCGTTAATCTTCGGCCTGCTTTGCATCTGCATCCAAAAAGCCGAGGTGTTACTTAACAAGTCTGTTTTACGTCTCACCATGGTAGCCAGGCTCATTTAGAACAACAGTAGCCGCATTCAAAGAAAACAATCGCTGGGCTACAACAATTCAGGCCTGTAAAGCTTTTATATGTGTCAGCAGGAGCAGGAACAATCGCTGGCCAACATCCTTGGGGAAAACACTGACAAGATGCAGCTTACCAGGAAGATACTGGATTTGAAACAGGTGGGTGATTCTAGACAACAGACACACAAATTGCTGCTAAATTCACAGCAGGCCTCAATTATCGCTACTGGACAACAATTGGATTTTTTATTTAGAGAGAGAAAATCTGTTTTATCCTCCAATTTAGTATCTTTGTTTACCTGTAGCTTAGCAAGTGCTTCTGATTTGCAATGCAATCTGAGGGACTTTTCCGCTCTTGCATATGTAGGGTGTCTCACAGATGTCACTGATTCACTGGCATCCCTAAAGCAACAAAAATGTGATCCAAGCACCTGGTTAAAATGTGGTTTGCTTAAGTGGAAGAAGATCATTAGAGCTCAGGAAATCTTGTGTCTGACTTTCTTTTAGGATGAGCAGCTGTATCATAATCTTCATGAGGAGATCAATCACATGGCCCTCAGACTGGAAAAACAGGGGAAGACTGAAGGAAAGACCATCTCAACCCGCAGGAAACATATCAACAAAATGTTAGTGCATATAATAAGAATAATAATAATAATAATAATAATACACTAAAACATGATTACAGCCCTTTCATTTATGTATCAATCTGTTTCAGTATAATTATATGTATTATAATTATATATACTATTATTTTTATAGTAATTGTAACATATTAGACTAACTTTAGAATAATTTCTGTACACATAATATATAAATATATATTAAAGAAACATTTTTATTTATTTATAAATATATTGTAATGCATAAATTATTATATTTTATAGTAATTTTATATATATCTATCTATATATATATATATATTTAATTTTATAAAATTATTATAAAATCTAATAATTTATACTCAAATATGTGTATACATTATATTTTAGAATATATACATATATACACATAATTATCATTTATTATTATCAATTTTAATATATACATAATTATATAAATAATTATATAATTATATAAATCTAATAATCTATACACAAATGTGTGTAGGCACTATATTTAATAATAATAAATTCACGCAATTATAATTTGTTACTTTATAATGCATACAAACATGCATATAATTATTTATATTATTTATATAATTCTAATTTGTTACTTCATAATGCATACACACTTGTGCATATAATTTTATATATAGAGAGAGAGAGAGTTTGTATATATATATATATATATGTGCGTGTGTGTGTGTGTGTGTGTGTGTGTGTGTATATATAATTATAATGTGTATGTATATATATGTATATATGTGTATATATATACACACACATTATATATATAATTATAATATGTATTTTTATTTATATATTACAATATATTTATTAATTTTATCTATCTATCTATCTATGCATATATGCACACGATAATTTGTTGCAACACAAATTTGTTACTATAAAATATAATGCATACACGTGCATGTAATTCATATATATATATATATATATATATACAAATATACAAATGTATGCGGGTTATATAAAGAATTAATAAATGCATAAATATTCAAATATTACTTAATGCTAATAATAATAACTGTTTTTCTATTATATACTAATAATATCATCATTATATGAGTAATACAAATTTAACTTTAACTTTTAATTTAAATTTGTATTATTTGTCATCTGCCTAGGTGGCTGAAGGCCCAGTCACACTTGAAAGAATATCACGAGAATCTCCAGCTCGCTCTCGAAGTGTCATCTTTCTACCAGCAGGCCGATAACATCGTCTGCTCCATCATCAACATGGTAATCATTTTCCTTCATCGAGCTATTTCTGTTCAACCCCCACAGGAAACCCTGTATCTGTGCCATTTGGTTTCAACGTGTCCTTTGATACGAAAATAACCAAACTGTCTGTATGTTGACAAGCTGATGTAATCTCGGAGTGTTATTTATGGTTTGCTCTTCTTTTTTAACGTCTCATCCAGAGAAAAAGCCTCTCAGCGAGCAGCGGAGTGGAAAACGCCAGAGACGGGGAAATTCGGGACATTGCCAGTCAAATCATGGTGCGCGATCCAAAATTCACATCCCATTATAGTCACACGCGGGGCTGCAGGCGGTGCTGTGAACACGCTGACCCTAAATCTATTAGCGTTCGCGGTCCAGCTCCGTGTCAAACCCCGTCCTGACGCCCGTGTTTGTCTTCCTGTCTTTCTGTGTGGTTTCAGATGCTTGACGTGAGCGTTTCCCAGCTCTCCAACCTGCACCCGGCGCTTTCGGCCCGCGTCGCACAGAAGCAGAGCGAAGTGAAAGACTGCTGGGCCGTCCTCCAGAAGACTCTCAGGTAACTCAAGCTTAGCAATTTATAAACCGCACAAGCCCTACGGTGTCCTCTCAGGGACAAGAGCCGTGCTTAATGGGCTTTCCACAATCCTGTTTTTGTTGCATGTGTAATTCCCACCACCAACCGCATGGGACACAGCCAGGAAACAGCCTTCAAATAATAATTAGATGCATATAAAAGACGTGTGCTTATTTTCATAATGCCAACTATTACCCATAAGTTTTTCATCTGATTAATGTAAAGTTTTCTAACACTGAACTCCAAAACAATATTGAATTTTGTTGTGAGTGATGCTTAAACGACTCTTGTTTGTTTATTTTTTTGCAACTTCAATGAATCCAAGTTTGAGCTTGTTTTGTGTTTTATTGCACCATCATCTAAGGCGTCCGTATTGATTTCATCATTGTTTGAGGTTTAAAGTCTGCGATTTGTGCTTCTGAGCCCAGTTTGTCATCATAAATGATGTAATTAGAGGAATTTATTCCTTATATTAAATCCAGAACAGTTTATGAGGGCAACGCAGATGTTTAATCGAGTTACTTTTCATAAAATAAAACATTTTAAATAATTACATTTAATTTAATTTAAATAATTTACTTTCAAATAGCTAATAAATGATGATTATACATTTTTGAAAAAAAAAAAAAAAAAAATTCTTATTATATGTTATATTTTATTATAATTACAATCAGTAATGTTATATAAATAAAAATAACTTTATTACGATTTAATATATAAATAATTATTAATTAAATCTCTATATAGTACAAAGCAGATGTTAGATATGGCAAAATAATACATTTAAAAATGTATTAGTAAATTATAAGTATAATTTAAATAATTAAGTAATGCATGTATAAATATCCATGTAATTATTCAATATAATTATTAAAATAATTATCAAATATCTAATAAGAATATAAATGATAATATTAGCATATTTGTGAATAACTAAAAACTAATATTTTTCTTATTAGATTTTTATAAAATTATAAGCATTAATGTTATATCAATAAAAATAATACATTACATTTTTTTGTTAGTTAATTATAAGTTAATACACATATAAATAATAATGTAATTTTTGAAATATTTAGCAAATAGCTAATAAGAATATAAATTATTATATTACTATTTTTTAATAATTAAAAATGTTATGTTTTATAGTAATTATAATTATTAATGTTATATAAATAATTGCTTTATTAGTATTTAATAATTAAATAAATATTAAATAAATACATATGCAATACAAGTGTGCTTATCTTCATAATGCCACCTATTACCCCAGGTTTTCCACCTGATTAATGTAACGTTTTGTAACACTAAACTCCAAAACAATATTGAATTTTGTTGGGAGCGATGCTTAAATGGCGCTTGTTTGTTTGTTTTCTTGCAACTTGCTCAATGAATCCAAGTTTGAGCTTGTTTTGTGTTTTATCATCTAAGGCGTCCGTATTATTTCATCATAGTTTGAGGTTTAAAGTCTGCGATTTGTGTTTCTGAGCCCAGTTTGTCATCATAAATGATGTAATTAGAGGAATTTATTCCTTATATTAAATCCAGAACAGTTTATGTGGGCAACACAGATGTTTAGTCGAGACGAATGCATGGCATAAGTTACTTTTTTTTTTAAATAATACATTTTTGCATTTTTATTAGTAATTTGAAGCATAATTTGAATCATTACTAGGAAATAAATGTATAAATATTTTTGTAATTATTCAAATAATTATCAAATAGCTAATAAATGAGATTATATTTTTGAATAATTAAAAACATTTTTAAAGTAATTACTATGTAATTTAATTAATTATTAAATAACTACATATACAAGATGTTTAATCAAGATTAACTCATGGCATAATTACTTATGGTAAAAATACATTTTTAATTTTTTTTGATAGTAAATTATATTAAATATTAAATAACTATTTAAAAATACATTTATAAATGCTGATTTAATTATAAAAATAATATAAATATAATTTTTTTTAAATAATTAAAAACAAAAATTAAGAAACCATTTCCAAATGATAATTAGATACATATAAAAATGTGTGCTTATTTTATATAATTTTATAATACCATTATTAAAATAATTATCAAATAGATGATAAATGATAATATTACTGTATTTTTGAATAATTAAAAACTTTTTTCAGATTTTATTTAGTAATTATAATCATTAATGTCATTTTTGGCATAAGTTACTTATTATTTTTTTTTTTGTTTTGAGACATGTATAAATATTCATGTAATTATTAAAATTATGTGATTTATGGTAAAATAAAAAAGTTTGTTAGTAAAGTATTAATACATGTATAAATATTTGAGTAATTATTAAAATAATGACCAAATAGCTAATTATATAAAATATAATATTATATTAATAATACATTTTGTTATTAAAATTGTACTTATAATTTACTAAGTATTAATATGTTTAAATATTATGTAATTATTAAGAGAATCATCAATTTAGCTAATATAAATGATTTTATTTTATTTTTTAATAGTTAAAACAAGTATTTTTTGTTTTATATTTTATAGTAATTATAATCATTAATGTCATATAAATAAAAATAACTTTATTACTATTTAATATTATACAAAATAATAAATTTTAAAATTTAATAATAAAATTTTTATAAGTTTTATTATTAAATTCTAAGTATTATTTAAATAATTATTAAATACATGTATAAATATTCATGTAATTATTAAAATACAAATTATATATATATATAATAATTAAAATCTAAATATTTGCATTATATTTTATAGTAATTATAATTTATGTTTTATTAATGTTATATAATAATAATAATTACTTTATTACTATTCAGTAATTAAATACACATATATAAAATGTATGTATACTAAAATCTAATTAAAAAAAAAACAGGCAAATACATATTTGTATATATTGTTTTATTTTTATGTCTTAATTATGCCTAAATAATAATTGTTATAAGTACTATATGAAAGAATTGAATGCACATAAAAAAAAAAAATATATATATATATATATATAAGCTAATTATAAATCAAATGCATCTATTAAACAATAATTATGCAAATAATTACAATTTAACAAGTAAATAGTTACAATTAATATCAAGTATACATATCATAAATTATTATTCAATGCATATATTTAATAATACATATATTTAATACATAATTTTTCCTCCTGATTATCTTAACATTTTAAAACACTAAACACCAAAACATAACAACATCTGGTATTAAATTTAGTTGGAAACTCTGCTTAAACTCTCGTTTGTTAGTTTGTTTGTTGCAATTTGGTAACCAAATCCAAGTTTGAGCTTGTTTTGTGTTTTATTGCACCATCATCTAAGGCGTCTGTATTGATTTCATCATCATTTGAGGTTTAAAAGTCTGCAATTTCTGCTCCTGAGCCTAGTTAGTCATAATAAATAGTGTGCTTACTGTGAAAAGATGCTGTGCCATTTCCTATGAAGTATGTTTACCCCTATAATTAGAGGAGTTTACTCCTTATATTAAATGCAGAAGAGTTTATTTGGGCAACGCAGATGTTTAATCAAAATGAATTCATGGCAAAAGTTACTAATCTGAGGGAAATGAATAAAGAGCTACTCTGTATGAAGACCATAATATAAAAACAGATTCTGTTAATACTGTATGAGGATATTTAAAACCGTTTTTGACAGTCCCTATAGTGTTATACCAGTGATTCTGTATTATATATTGTGTTGGAGCAGCTTAAGTTCAGCTGTCAAACGCTGGTTCTGGTTTTCTTTCACACCTGTGCATTTATGGATTATGTATGACTGAATTTATGAAGGGGATAAAGTCAGGCCGGATATACTGTACAGTGACGTCGTTAACATCCACTCGCTCTAGTCAGCAGCATTAATCATTGTATCTGTTGTTACTGTTACTTTTAGAAAAAAGTGATGAACTTGTCATGGACCAAGTGGTTGTAAACTCAGAGGAAATGCAGGTTTTATGTTCCCTAGGAGTGTTTTTTCTTTAAAGGAAGAGACACAAGTCTCATTGCATGCTGTTCTGAAACATAAAAAACGTAAGCCTGAGCCTGGATTTGATTGTTTAGATTGCTTATGTGCATTTTATATTTATTTATTTATTTATTTATTTATTGTTTTGTAAATATGTTTAATTTATAATAATGCTTTTCCTTATTCTGCGTTACTTTTTAGTGCTATTAGTAACATGGCAGACTTTGCAAAGCCAATTAACATTTTCTTAAATCAATATAAATGTAAACTAGTGTCTATGTAATATTATTAATTAGAATAGAATATAATTTAAATATATAATCTATATAAATTTCTATCTGCTAAATCACTAGATGTAAAATGACTAAATGTATTTATAAATACAAAAATAGTAAATGTAATTATATAATTATTAAATATATATATTTACAAATTATAAGTATATTTATTTATGTATATCATATGTGATATATAATTAAATGTTATTAATATAACAATATATTTATAATTCTATAATATTGTATATTTCTATATTAGTATATATTTATTTTAAATATATATGTAATATTTTTATTTTTTATAATATATTATAAAATGCGTTTTTTAAATAAATAAATAATTTATATATATATATATATATATATATCAAATTATTCTAATTTTTATCAATGTTTTTTTATTTATTAATATAAAATAATTTTTATAAATAGCGATTTATTATTATTATTATTATTATTATTATTATTATTGTATAATGATTTTCCTTATAGGCATTTTCTTATAATTTCTTTGTATTATTTCTTTACAATTTATCATTATCATTTCTTTACACTTTTTTACACTTTACACTTAAAGAAATGTGAAAAAACAGTGTGTGTATATGCATTTTATTAATAAATGTTTTATAATTTTATCTTTTTAAAATTTTCATAATTTATATATTTATAATTTGTAAAAATGAAATATCAAGTTAATTTAACTTTTATTAACTTATTTTAATTAATAATGTTAAATATTTATATATATATATATATATATATATATACTGTGTATGTATATATATGTGTATATTTATATATATGTATATATATATGTGTATATACTTTTTTTTCTTATAGGCATTATCGTATCATTTCTTTATATTCTTTATAATTTCTTTACAATTTATCATTATCGTTTCTTTATACTTTGCATCATTTCTTAGGAAAATGTGTAAAAACTACAGTGTTAATATAATATAATATAATATAATATAATACAATATAATTTGTGTGTATAAGAATGTATGCGTGTGTGACATCCTCCAAAAGTTTTTCAGGCTTGAAAGGAAGCTGAGGAATCAGTTTTTTTTCCCATGTGCATCTTTATTTAAAGACATGATGTAATGTGTTTAGTCATGCGTCTTAGTGGCTTTGTTGTAAAAGCATTGCTTAATTTTGTACTTTGCAAGTACCAGATGTGTGCTCCGCTATCAGTCGCTGTATTCAATCTCCGCGGAGTGACAGCAGATGCGAATCCAGTGTGGACATAATTAGAGCCAGCGCTGAAGCTTCTGTGCTCTTGGCTTCGGCCTGCGGTGCTGCTGGCAGGTTGATTTGATGGCTGTGTGTTTGTGTTTGTAGGAACGAGAAGGCAGCTCAGCCCTCGTTAACCAGGGACGCCAGTGACCCCGAAACCCAGAGCCAAGAGCCGCCCGGCAGCGTGGGAACAGACCCACACAGGATTATGGGAAAGGAGGTTAAAGAGGAACAGAATCGTCTGAAGGGGTTTACGGTATGCAGCTTTCAATCTCTACAAGTATATTCTCGTACTCTCTTATGCTGCGTTCTTTTTTTGGTTCTCTTTCTGAGCGGAAACGATTAAATGACACCAGAGGGATTTCACATGTTTACAAAATACTTTGTATGGGTCAAAATTACAGATTTTTCCTTTATGCCAAAACTCATTAGGATATTAAGTACATTTTCTACCGTAAACATATCAAAACTTAATTTTTGGTTAGTAGCATGCGTTGCTAAGAACTTCATTTGGACTTTAAAGGTGATTTTCTTAATGTTTAGATTTTTTTGCACACTCAGATATTCCAGTTGTATCTTGGCCAAAAATATTGTCCTACCCTAACAAACCATGGTTTTGCATCAATGGATCAATTTAGGTGATGCATAAATCTCAATTTCATAAAATTGACCCTTATGACTGGTTTTGTGGTCCAGGGTCATATATAATAATGTTTTTCTTTATTATTAGCATTATATTGGCAACTGAGAGGTGTTTTAGGTGTTATTTTATTATTTGTATTCTGTTATAGTATTTATTAATATTTTTAATTAATTTTATTACATTTTTTCATATTTTATATTATATTCACATTTTAATTTTAGTTTAGGTTTTAGTAATTGTGCTATGTGATTTTAGCATGTTTATTAGTTTAAGTTTTTTAAATGTTTTATATTGCATATTAAATTATTATATATTTTATATTATTTAAAATAAATAAATGATTTATTTATTATTATATATTTTATTATGATGTTTTTTAATATATAATAATGTTTTTACTTATTTAATCATTATTATTAGCATTATGTTGGCAACTGAGAGGTGTTTTAGGTGTTATTTTAGTATTATTTATATAATATTATAGTATTTATTATTATTTTGAATTAGCTTTTGTTTTTATATTTGCTATTTTTATTTCCTTTTTTTATATTTTATTTGATACACTTTTAAATTTTAGCTTAGGTTTTAGGTTTAGGTTTTTAATTGTCTTATGTGCTTTATATATTTTTATTAGTTTTAAATTATTGTATATTTTATAAAATTTAAAATTGGTATTTTAATAATAATATATTTTATTACTATTTTTTATATATATATAATAATGTTTTCCTTATTCCTTATTATTAGCATTATGTTAGCAACTAAGAGGTGTTTTCTAGGTGTTATTTTAGTATTATTTATATACTATTAAATATTTAATTAATATTTTTATTTCATATTTTCATATTTTGTATTATATACTTAGGTTTTAGTAATTGTGTTATGTGCTTTTGTCATTTTTATTAGTTTAATATATTATTTTTATATTCAATTATTATATATTATTTAAAATGAATAAATAAATATTTTAAATAATTTACTTATATATTTTATTATATATTTTTAATATATATTATAATGTTTTTCCTTATTTATTGCTTATTATTAGCATTATGTTGACAACTGAGAGGTGTCTAGGTGTAATTTTAGTATTATTCATATACTATTACTAATATTAATGTAATATTTATTATATTATGAATAAACTTGTTTTTAAATTTAAAAAAGTATATATTTAATATTTTCATATTTTATATTATATATTCACATTTTAATTTCAGTTTAGGTTTTAGTAATTTTAAATATTTAATATTCTATATTAAATTAATATATATATATTAGATATAATTGAAAATAAATAATATATTTTTAATATATAATAATGTTTCTCCTTATTTATTTCCTATTGAGAGGTGTTTTGTAGGTTTTATTTTAGTGTTATTCATGTACTGCTATAGTATTTATTAATATTTTGAATTAGCTTTTGTTTTAGGTTTTCATTTTTTTAATATTTTCATATTTTATATTATATTTACATTTTAATTTTTAGTGTAGGTTTTAATAATTTTGATGTCTTTTTAATTATTTTAGTTTTTTAAAAGAGTTTATACTATTAAATTATTGTGTATTTTTTTATAATATGGTATATATATATATATATATATATATATATATATAGCTATAATATATATGTATAGTTAAATGTTTTTGTGATTTTGATTAGTTTTAGTTTTTTAAATAGGTTATACTATTAAAATGTGTATATTTTATATAATTATTTATATATATATATAATTATGAAATTTAGTCATGTTCTTTTAGCATTTTAATTAGTTTATAGATATATTATATATTAAGCAATAACATTTAGCTTGAATTTATTTTATTTCAGTTTAAGTTTTAGTAATTGTTCCATTTAATTTCATTTAGTTGCCAAAGCACCTATATAAATAATATTTATAACATATATTTTATTTTATTTTAGTTTTTTTTTTTTGCAATTAACAAAAACAATTTTTTATAGTTTTATTTTTAGTATAACAGCACTTGTTTTTTGTCCTGATGTTAGTCATGTAAACGAACCTTGTGTGTTCTTACTGCTTAATGCTGAAAAGACCAATCAGCACTTGCCATAATTACGTAACAGACGCTTCAAATGATCTCTGACGTGTTGAGTCTGGTATCTCCCTGGGCCACACAAGTCAAATAGGGTTGTTTCTCTCATGGATGATGGTGCAGTTTGCTGCTTTAATTTGACTGAGTCACTAGTTAGTTAGCAGAGCAGTATGTAAGGCTCCTCTTTCTCAGCGTTATTGGTTTGGATGGGATACAGCTGAGTCAGATTCTGTCATTTATTTTATGACATCCTCTCTATCTCACAAAGCCTCATTGTCTGTGACACACACCACATTCAGGAAAGCCTTCAGAGGTGTTATTGACACTGGCAGGACAGATCTAGATGTTTCCATGAGGTACGACGCGCTTCAATTGTGCTGCGAGGGCAAAAACGGGCCGCCAGGACAAACAGCATTCTCTCAAAACTCCCAGATCTAGACGTTTTCATATCCGCTGACATTATGTCTGTAATAACATCTTTTGGACGTACCTGCAGAAAAGAGAGGAAAACACTCATTGGATTAATAAAATAGCAACGTAAACCATTTGTTATATTACAGGCCATTAGTTCTGAAGAAGTTCAGTGTGTGTTGTATGATTATCTTGGATGTATTTCTGGATATTATTATGCCGGTCCTGCCTTTTCTCATTTTTTTTGTGTGTTTTGTTAAGGAAATTAGTACTTTTATTCAGCGTGGACGCATTAAATGTATCAAAAGTGACTGTAAAGACATTTATAATGTTACAGAAGATTTCTATTTCAAATAAATGCTGTTCTTTTCAATTTTCTTTTCATGAAAAAACACAAAGTTTGCACAAAGACGTGAAGCAGCACATAACTAATATGAATTGTGAATTTTATATATAAATTATTATTGATGAAATTTTTTTTTTTATATTTATCAGTATAATATGCATTTTATAGTATTGCTATTTTTAATAAAACTATATATTAGTTAATATCAACCATTTAAATAACGAAATTTAAATTCAAAAATAATTTAATATAATTAGTACAAATGTAATATTATTTTGTGTCTGATTTTTAAAATTATTGTCAGTATAATTCTGAAATTATATATTATAAAATTCTATTCATTTTTATAATGTTTATTGGTATAATAATAATATTAATAATATTGGTATTTTAAACAAATCTTATACATTAGTTAATATAAACCATTTAAATAAAAAATACATTTTAATAAAAAATATAAAAAAATATATAATCAATGCAAATTAAATAAAAAATATTTATAGTATTTTAAGTCTGATTTTTAGTATAATTAGTATAAGTATAATTCTGAAAGTTTATAATTATAATGTTATAATAATTATCAGTATAATATGCATTTTATGATTTGCTATTTTAAATAAATCATATATATTAGTTATTATAAACCAATTAAATAAAGAAATTGTAATAAAAATATTTTAATTAATATAATTAATGCAAATGTAATAATATTATTTTATGTTTATGTTAATATAAACCATTCAAATTAAAAATGCATTTTAATAAAATATAATTAATTCAAATTAAATGTAAAATATTTATTGTATTTTAGGTCTGTTTTTTAATTCAGAATAAAGTATAATTCTAAAAAAAAAAAAATTTATATTAATAACATTTATATTAATTTTTATAATGTTTATCAGTATAATATACATTTTATAATATTGCTGTTTTAAATAGATCATATATATTAGTTAATGTAAACCATTTAAATAAAAAAATTAATTACAAAAAAAATAAATAATATAATTAATGCTAAATAAATCAAACATATTTATATTATTTAGGTCTCATTTTTAATTAATAATTAAGTATAATTCTGAAAAAAAAATCTAATATTTATTCTAAACTTTTATCTTATAATATGTTATGTATGAATATATATTCATTATTATCTGAAATTTAGATTTATTAAAAAATATTTTTTAAAGAAATTACTTTTGTTCAACAAGGAAGCACTGAAGTGATCAAGACTTATAATGTTACAAAGGTTTTCTATTTTACATAAATGCTGTTCTTTTCAACTTTCTGTTCATCTAAAAAAAATATTTATATAAATATAATTTATGCAAATATAATTTCTATTTATGTTTTATAATAAAGAATAAAAATAAGTAAAATAAAATAAGTATAATTCCAATAACAGTAACTGTCATTGTTAATGACTAATATTACCTGTTAATATTAAATATTAATGATTAATTATATTAATTTTTATATTTTTTAGCATAATATACATTTTATAATATTGCTATTTTAAAAATATGATATGTTATATATTAATATAAATAATTAATTAAAAATAAATTAAATGACAAATATTAATATTAAGTCTGATTTTAATTCATATTTGAGTATAATTTCTGAACATTGATGATAATAATAATAAATGTTTCTTGAGCAGCAAAGCAGCATATTAAAATGATTTCTAAAGAATCATGTGACACTGAAGACTGGAGTAATGATGCTGAAAATGAAGCTTTGATCACAGGAATAAATTACATTTTTACAATATATTCACATAGAAAACACAAATTTGAAATTGTGATAATATTTCACAATTTTACAATTTTTGCTTTGTTTTTAATAAAACAAATGGAGCCTTGTTGAGCAAAAAGAGTATTTTTGGATGTCTGGACATTCTTTCTCCGTGTTTTATAGTACATAAACCGATGCTGCCAAAAGTCAAGAGTAATTTCCAGTAAAACATGGACCGTCTCGTCCAGTTTTTTTTTTTTTTTTGACTAGTTTTAATTGTTAAATCCCAACATAAGCTTTGCATCAGATGGTCTTCTTGCTTCATTTTGATTGGCACAATGCTGGCGATGTTCTGGGCTGAAGCAGGTTTGTAACAATGGCCGCTTGTGTCAGTGCTGGTAGCAGAGGTTACCTGGGTGTATCGTGAATGAGAGCTGTGCTCATTATGCTTTATGGAGACTTTTACTGGGAGACACGAATCCCCACGACTAACACGACGCCAGACAGCACCTCCGCTCCAAACCCTCACCATCATCCAGCTCCAGTTCTTTTCAGACTTTTGTTTTGCCATGATTCCAGTTGACTGAAAGAGAACATGTCTGTAGAAAGAGACAGTTTGTTCTAACAGCAACTCTAGATTAGAAAAGCTATTTTTACTGGTCTTAGCTGCTTTATATTTGATAGATGAATTTCTAAAGCCTTTAAATGACCGACATGATTGATTGAAACCCTGTTGCACACACTTTACTAAAGCCTAATATGCACACTAAACATTTGAGATCAGTAAGATTTGTAATGTTTTTTTTTTTTTTTTTTTTAAAGTTTCTTCTGCACATCAAGGCTGCATTTATTTGATTAAAAATACAGAAAAAAACAGTAATATAACAGTAATACTAGTACTTTTTCAGGATTCTTTAATGAATAAAAAGAACAGCATTTATTTAAAACAGAAATATTTTGTAAGAACATACACTACCAGTCAAACGTTTTTGAACAGTAAGATTTTTAATGTTTAATGTGTAACGTAATGTGTACAGAAAAAAACTGTAATATTTGGAAATATTATTGGAATTTCAAATAATATTTTTCTATTTGAACATATTTTAACATATAATTTATTTCTGTGATTCAAAGCTGAATTTTCAGCATCATTACTCCAGTCTTCAGTGTCACATGATCCTTCAGAAATCATCCTAATATGCTGATTATCAATACATTTGAAACGATTGTGATGCTTTTTTATTTTTTTTAAACCTGTGATACTTTTTCAGGATTCTTTAATGAATAAAAAGAACAGCATTTATTTAAAACAGAAATATTTTGTAAGAACATACACTACCAGTCAAAAGTTTTTGAACAGTAAGATTTTTAATGTTTTTTTTAAAGAAGTTTCTTCTGCACATCAAGGCTGCATTTATTTGATTAAAAATACAGAAAAAAAACAGTAATATTTTGAAATATTATTGGAATTTCAAATAATGTTTTTCTATTTCAATATATTTTAACATATAATTTATTTCTGTGGTTCAAAGCTGAATTTTCAGCATCATTAATCCAGTCTTCAGTGTCACATGATTCTTCAGAAATCATTCTAATATGCTGATTTATTATCAATGCATTTTAAACAGTTGTGATGCTTGTTATTTATATTTTTTTAAAACCTGTAATACTTTTTCAGGATTCTTTAATTAATAAAAAGAACAGCATTTATTTAAAACAGAAATATTTTGTAAGAACATACACTACCAGGCAAAAGTTTTTGAACAGTAAGATTTTTAATGTTTTTTTTTAAAGAAGTTTCTTCTGCACATCAAGGCTGCATTTATTTGATTAAAAATACAGAAAAAACACTAATATTTTGAAATATTATTGGAATTTAAAATAATGTTTTTCTATTTTAATATACTTTAAAATAGAAATTATTTCTGTGATGCAAAGCTGACTTTTTTAGCATCATTACTCCAGTCTTAAGTGTCAAATGATTCTTCAGAAATCATTCTAATATGCTGATTTATTATCAATGAATTTGAAACAGTTGTGATGCTTTTTGTTTTTGTTTTTTAAACCTGTGATACTTTTTCAGGATTCTTTAGATTCTTTAATGAATAAAAAGAACAGCATTTATTTAAAACAGAAATATTTTGTAAGAACACTACCAGTCAAAGGTTTTTGAACCGTAAGATTTTTAATGTTTTTTAACCCTAAACAGTAATATTTTGAAATATTATTGGAATTTCAAATAATGTTTTTCTATTTCAATATATTTTAACATATAATTTATTTCTGTGATTCAAAGCTGAATTTTCAGCATCATTACTCCAGTCTTCAGTGTCACATGATCCTTCAGAAATCATTCTAATATGCTGATTTATTATCAGTACATTTTAAACAGTTGTGATGCTTTTTATTTATATTTTTTAAAAACCTGTGATACTTTTTCAGGATTCTTTAATAAATAAAAAGAACAGCATTTCTTTAAAACAGAAATATTTTGTAAGAACATACACTACCAGGCAAAAGTAAGATTTTTAATGTTTTTTTTAACCCTTTAAAGAAGTTTCTTCTGCACATCAAGGCTGCATTTATTTGATTAAAAAAAAAAATGTAATATTTTGAAATATTATTGGAATTTCAAATAATGTTTTTCTATTTCAATATATTTTAACATAGAATTTGTGTCAAAAGTTTTTGAACAGTAAGATTTTGAATGTTTTTTAAAGAAGTCCCTTCTGCTCACCAAGCCTGCATTTATTTGATCCAAAGGATATTTTATGAAATAAAATCAAGAATATGTTGTGTGTTCTCCTTAACCTTTATTTAATTCACTGAAGTACAAACATGATACCCTCACCTATTACCAATTTACCTGCTTGCTGTGAACTTGCTGTTTCAGAACAGTTTATTTAGTTATTTTATAACCTTTCACTTTTATTAAGCGTCTTTTCGAACTTTTTTGGAGTGTATTGCAGACTTCAAAATAAACATTTGTTTATTTTCACTAAATACATTTAAGTTGGTCAGTGAAAACGTCTTTTCAAAAACCTTTTCTTTTCAAAAACCTTTTCTTTTCAAACAATTCTTTTCTTTGCTCTTTTGTCAATTTAAATAAAATTTAACTTATTCAAATCACAGATTTAATCTTTTTTCCAAATGTCCCAAGTTTCCTACAATTAGGGTTGTATTTAGTTTTCTTTAAAGTATTTGTAAGCAAATATTCTTACAACATTTATGAAATATAGTAAAGTAGGGTTTCCATTTTTTCTATTTGCATGTGTAAATGTGGTAATTACCCACCAAAATAACCATGTCCACTATGTCAGGGAAAAAAAAAAATCAATATGTATGTATATATATATATATATATATATATATATATATATATATATATATACATATACATATATAAAAGAGGGCATTTTAAAAAAAAAAATCTAAAACTAATTATTTAGCACCGAAAGCTAATTGAAAACATCCAAAAATATCACAGCAGTAAAAATGGTGTCCAAACGTTCCAGGAATGGAAGAACAAACTAAAATCTCTTCTGTAAAAATATGTTCTAAACAGGAAATTTTATTTAGTCTTTTTAATTTTGGGGCAACAAGGTATATCAGCATCTCAACAACACTGAAGCTGTAGCAAAGAAAATCACCAACATGCTTAAAATCTCTGTAAATTAATGTTATTACACTTATTGTTAAATAATTTACTGTAAAAAAAAAGTACTTCACTGAATTTTTTGATCAATTAAATTCATTCTTGAATTAATTTCTTAAAAATCGTAATGAACCACGTACATTTGAACTGTAAATCTAATAACAGTCCTCATTATAAAAACAAAATAATAATAATAATATTCAGTGAGGACAATTAGACCTGAATAATGAGTGGGGGGGGGCGCTGGTCCAAAAAAGGTTGAGAACCACTGTACTAGTCCATATCGCAATACATACTTTTGATTCATTCTTCCAAACAAGATAAATTCTGTGACATTGTGTGTTAAATAGTAAATTTCGTTTTTATGACTGGATTCCGTCTGCATTTTCCACATCGCAGAAATCATAGGGCCCCTATTGTATGTATGTGTGTGTTTGTGTATAACCAGACTTCTTGTTTAGTGACGTGAGGTAAACATGATGGAAAGGCCTGTATTTCTTCCTAATGGCTCCCAGATGCAGCCGCCACACGCTTTGTATGTGCTACGAGAGCGTTTGGCTGACATCACTCCACAACTTTACACTAAAAGACACAGAGAGCTGATGAAATACGACTCTAATTGACATCAGCGCTGGGAACGAGCAGAGCAAGCCATCCGGTGACATAATTCACTGTCCCTGCACTGGAGTTTGTATAAAAGCCCGGATTGATCTGAGAAGAGACGTCGGAGCGTGTAATTACACCACGCTCGTTATTCGAGCGCTTCGTGCTCGCGAATAGCCCGATAACGTGCCGTTGTGCGATTAAACTCGAGGCTTCCACTCTCTGAGTGGCGTGTTTATAAATGCGATTAGGCCTTGTTAATTTGCCACGCTCTCCAAATGGCACTTTCTCAGGCGACTGTTTCTTTCTTTCTCTCAGGCATCACACGTTTCTCTCTCCCAAACTCTGACTCATTCATCCTGAGCTCATAATCAGAGAATGCCCAGCTCAGATTCATATGTTGCCATAAAGCAGAAATGAGGCGATGGGGTGGCGCGCATGAAAACCGGTTTTGTCTGTGTGAAAGAAAGCACTGTGGACGTGTTGCATGATTTTGCAGTTATTTTCAACTTTAGTTGGTTTTTGAATATATGAAGAGTTCAGATGCAAAACCAGCTGAAGGCCATCTTGGTCAAAAATGAGATAATGATACTGAATAAATGATCTCAAAACATATTATACATCTATCAAATGCTTTTACTTCAAACTCGATAAAATCCCACCCTCAGGCCGATCAGAAGTACCAGTACTTACATAGAAACCTATACATCGGAGCCTGATAAAAATGCATTTTTTAACCCTTTAACTGTCACCGTCCCGTCACCGGGACACCTATGTTTACTTCACCATATTTCAAATAAATCCTAATCTAATCATGACAAACTATATATCGTTGGAAGGTCTAAGACTCCTAAATTGATATTTTACCACTGTTTTGTGTTACAAATTAAGTAGGAAAAGTAATAGATTAATTCATGACAAGAGTGCACCTCAAAAAATGTACTTCATAACAGGAGTTTAGACCTTTTTCACAAAAAGACTTTCTTTGTTGCCTTTTTTTCTATCATGCTTTAGAAATCATAAGAAATTATATATCACTTGAAGACTTAAAATTTCAAAATTCATCCTTTGGAAACCATTTTAAAATCAGACATTGCATTATCATGGAAATTGTACATGAAAATCA
The DNA here is from genome assembly GCA_033026305.1 of Cirrhinus molitorella. Lineage (NCBI taxonomy): Eukaryota > Metazoa > Chordata > Actinopteri > Cypriniformes > Cyprinidae > Cirrhinus > Cirrhinus molitorella. Next base: position 4,505,809 of record CM065126.1, on the reverse strand, counting down.
TATTACAAAATGTTTTTGTTCATGAATTATAAAAAAATACATTTGGATAGTGCATTTTCATGTCTATGTTCACAATAGGGAGTGACAGGTAAAGGGTTAAAGAAAGGCTTTTGCATCTGAACTCTTCATATATTCCAAATGATTATTAGTTGGCAACTTCTTTTTAATGGTGCTTTTTGTTGTCTGTTCTAAAACTGGTTTGGAATGAAATGATTAGAGAATTTTTATTTTTAGGTGAAGTTGTGTTTTAAATAAGTACAACAGTGTTGGAGTTTAGGGTGTGTATGGTTTATTTAACTTTTTATTTAAGTCTCTTCTGCTTACCAAGCCTGCATTTATTTGTCCAAAATGACCGGATAAACTGTAATATTGTAAAAAAAAATATTCTAATTTAAAATAGCTGTTTTCTGTTTTAATACATTTTAAAATGTAATTTATTCTTGTGATGAAATGCTGAATTTTCAGCATCATTACTCAGGTCTTCAGTGTCACATGATTGAAATCGGATCCAAAGTAATATTTTTAAATTTAATTTGCATTAATTTTATTAATATTTTATATGTAATATAATATGTATAATATTTTTAATTTAATTTGCATTAATTGCATTTATATAAATTATTTAATAATATATAATAAACTAATATATAATTAATTTAAAATAGCGATATTATAAAATTTATATTATACTAAATTAATAATTATTTAATATTAATTAGAAATCAGATCTAAAATATTATTTTTACATTTAATTTGCATTGTTTATTATAATTTTTTATTTAATGTAATATTTATAATACTTTTAATGTAATTTGCATTAATTGTATGTAAAGCAATTAAATATATTAAGTAAAATCTAATTAATTTAAAATAGTAATATTATAAAATTAATAAAAATAAATATCAGTAATAATTATTTAATATTAATAAATAATATTAGAATTATAGTAGAATATTTAATATTAAAATTATACTTATTTTGTTTACTTATTGTATTATTATTATTATTAATTAGAAATGAAAATAAATTGTTTATATAAATTATATACTTCAATTTTTCGTAGATAATAATTATAAATGTTATTACTGTAACTTTTGATCGATTTAATGCACCCTTGTAGAATAAAGTTGCTTTAACCCTTTAACTGTCACTCCCTATTGTGAACATAGACATGAAAATGCACTATTCAAATGTAATTTTTTATCATTCATAAACAAAAACATTTTGTAATATGGTTTTCATGTATAATTTTCCATGATAATGCAATGTCTGATTTTAAAATGGTTTCCAAAGGATGAATTTTGAAATTTTAAGTCTTCAAGTGATATATAATTTCTTATGATTTCTAAAGCGTGATAGAAAAAAAGGCAACAAAGAAAGTCTTTTTGTGAAAAAGGTCTGAACTCCTGTTATGAAGTAAATTTTTTGAGGTGCACTCTTGTCATAAATTAATCTATTACTTTTCCTACATAATCTGTAACACAAAACAGTGGTAAAATATCAATTTAGGAGTCTTAGACCTTTCCAACGATATATAGTTTGTCATAATTAGATTAGGATTTATTTGAAATATGGTGAAGTAAACATAGGTGTCCCGGTGACGGGACGGTGACAGGTAAAGGGTTAAAACAAATATTTTTTAATAAATATAAATTACATTTTGTTTATATTCAATAACTTGGCATCAATACAAATGATTTATTATTATTTATTATTATTATTATTATTATTATTATGAAAGTCTGTTTTTTAATAAATATAAATTTTATTTTGTCTAATAATAATATTAATAATAATAATAATAATATAGAAGTCTAAAATAAATATTGAATTTATGAATAATGAATTTATCCAATAACTTAATAACTTTATTATTATTATTATTATTATTATTAATAATATGAAAGTCTAGAACAAATGTTAGAATTTTTTAGTAGCCTAGCATAGATAAAAAGTTGTTCTAATAAAATTTCTTGGCAGTTTTTTCAAATGTTATTATGATTATTACAGTATCATGTTTTTCAGAGCTGATGTAATGTACATGAATAAGCAGTGACCTTCTCCTCGAGACATGATGGCGATTATACAGACTAATTATTTTCCCATGCTGGCTTCCTAGTGTGAGCCGGAGCCTGTTTAACATCAATGCCTACTGTAACTTTCCAGAAAAAAGTGACTGCCCTTCATTCTGGGATTACATCCACACTGTCCGCACCTCCAAACCACACGCTGTGATATTCAGCCCCATGTTAGCAGCCAAACACGCAGTTCAGGGCAGCACCTGACGCATCAATATCACGGAGGACCACCGTGTTTTAAAGAAGCACACAAGGGTCCATTGTAGGCGTTTGAACACATCAGTGTCTGCTGAATGAACACGCACCTTGTGTTTGCCTTCGCAGGCCGGGAGAGACGCAGAGAGCTACGGGAAGCCCTCAGACAGCTGGGATGCAGGAGAGATCGCAGCACGAGCCTGTGCCAGCGATATCGCCCTCAAACTGCACACTGCCACTGAAAGGTGACATTTGCACTTCGGAAAAAATGTTGCACACATGCAAATGAAAGATGCATGCTAAATAGAGGTCCTGTGTTCGACTTTACAGCGGGAACACAGCGAGGCCCGAGTCCAGCGGCCACACACCGCTCCACACGCAGCTCCAGAAGTTCACCGTTTCTGCAGACAAGGTGCCTATTTATTACTTCACCATTACACAAGACTTACACAATCGCTTGAAAGCTGTGAAAAGACCCACTGCGTCCAGTCGGACAGAACAAGGATGCTCTTTCCTGCTTTACTGCGGTTCAGAGAGTTTGGATTCCTTCAGAATAAACTTGTGAGACGTTGATCAATTGATTATCATCATCAATAATAATGATGATTTTAAGATTAATTCAAAATCAGATCTAAAATAATATTAATATTATTATAGTTTTAAATTTAATATGATATTCATATTTTGAATTTAATTTGCATGAATTGTATTTATTTTAAATTGTTTATATTAACTAATATATAATTCATTTTAAGTAGCAATGTTATGAAATTTGTATTATACTGAAGAATCTTATGTAATAAATATCATCAATAATAATGATTTAATATTAATTTGAAATTAGATCTCAAATAATATTAATATTATTATAATTTTATATTTAATATAATATTTATATTTTTAATTAAATTTACATATAAATTTACATTATATTTATTTAAATTGTTTATATTAACTAATATATAATTAATTTAAAATAGCAACATTATAAAATTGATTTTAAACTGAAACAACGTGTAAAATAAATATCAATAATAACTTAATATTATTTAGAAGTCAGATCTAAAATAATATTAATAATTTTATATTTAATTTGTTTTAATTTTATTATAATTTAATATATTTATTTCATTTACATCAATTGTATTTATATAAATTAAGTAATATAAAATTTATTTAAAATAGCAATATATCATCAATAATAATTTTATATTGATTAGAAATCATATCTAAAATAATATTAATATTTTTACATTTAATTTGCATTAATTGTATTTATATAAATTGTTTATATTAACTAATATATAAATCATTTTAAATAGCAATATAATGAAATTTATACTATATTGAAAAATCGTATCAAATAATTGATATTAATTAAAAATGAAATAAAGTAATATTATTTTATATTAAATAATTATTTAATATTAATTAGAAATCATATCTAAAATATTAATATTTTTACATTTAATTATCATTAATTTTATTATAATTGTATATTTAATATATTTATATTTTGAATTTAATTTGTATTAGTTGTATTTATTAAAATTGTTTATATTAACTAATATATAATTAATTTAAAATAGCACTATTATACAATTTATATTCTACTGAAAAATCAGTAATAATTATTTTATATAAATTATAAATCAGATCTAAAATATTAATATTTTGATATTTAATTTGCAGAACTTTTATTATAATTTTATATTTAATATAATATTTATATTTTGAATTTAATTTACATTAATTGTATTTATTTAAATTGTTTATATTAACTAATATACAATTCATTTAAAATAATGATATTATAAAATTTATTTTAAACTAAAAAAACTTATCAAATAAATATCAGCAATAATAATTTTAAATTAATTAGAAATCAGTCTAAAATAATATTAATATTTAATTAGCTTTAGTTTAATATTTATATTTTTAATTTATTTTGCATTAATTGTATTTAGATCAATTGTTTATTGATATTCAAAAACTTGTTATACTGAAAAATAAAAATGAATATCAATAATAATTTAATATTAAAATTAGTATTAGTCATTAGCTCTTTCCCTCTTTACTGCGGTTCAGCTGAGAGTTTGGATTCCTCCAGAATGAACTTATTGAGAGGTTGATTGATGGGTTTTTGCTAATTGCATGAGGGTCAGCTGGTGTATGTGACTTCCAGGAATTGTTCTGGCTTGAAAATCAGAAGTCGGTGGCTTCTGAGCCCAATCTGGGCCGAGCAGCCGGCGGTTCAGAGGTCAGCCAGGTCTAAATAAGGATTTCTTGTCTCTTATTGTTAGAAATGTCTTCCTGTTTTTTATATTGTAATTGTTTTGGCGAGTTACCTCGCAATAGTAGTCTTAAATGAGTTATAAATCTCAAATGACCATGGACAGTTGGGAGAAAATTGGATATGGGTCAGATCCACGTCATGTGCATGAGGTTTTAAAGTGAAACCTGCTAAAGTCTGTCATTCATGGAGATTAAAAAACAAAAGAAATCACTCAGTTGCTCTAGTCGCTGATTAACTTTTTTAGCTTGAATAAAGATTAATCTGTATTCTCCACAGACTCTCTCCTGGCTCAAAGACAGCGTTGCGATGGCCACTCAGATCTGCAGCTTGGCCGGCCCGAACGGTTTCGAAGCAGCCAAGAAGCGTCAGGCCTCACTGGAACAGGATATCCTGTCCAACAGAGCCAGGATAGAGCTGGTCAAGAAGGTGAGCGCCGCTGTCAGAGTGTGTTAGCGCTGGGATGTTTTCTGGCTTTACACAACAAGTGTGCATAGAAACCTCTTCTAATATGATACCTAGGATTGGTTTTGTCTATTGGTACTACAGTTTCAGGAAATTAAACATCATTTAAGTTATTATTGCATCAAAAACCTAGAAGAAACTACAAGAAGTACACTACAAGTCAAAAGAACTCTCTTCTGCTCACCAAGCCTGCATTTATTTGATCCAAAGTACAGCAAAAACAGTACAATTTTGAAATATTTTTGCTATTTAAAATAACGGTTTTCTATTTGAATATACTATACTTTCTATTTAATATGCTCCAATCGTATCGCAAATCAGTTGATTCAGAACGGGACTTCAAAGCACGTATGGCGAATCATTTGATTCAAAACGAGGCTTCAAAGCACGTATGGCGAATCGTTTGATTCAAAACGAGGCTTCATAGCACGTATGGCGAATCGTTTGATTCAAAACGAGGCTTCAAAGCACGTATGGCGAATCGTTTGATTCAAAACGAGGCCTCAAAGCACGTATGGCGAATCGTTTGATTCAAAACGGGACTTCAGAATGTGTATGGTGAATCATTTGATTCAAAACGAGGCTTCAAAGCACGTATAACGAATCGTTTGATTCAAAACGAGGCTTTAAAGCACGTATGGCGAATCATTTGATTCAAAACAGGACCTCAAAATGTGTATGGTGAGTCATTTGATTCAAAACAGGACTTCAAAGCATGTATCGCAGATCATTTGATTCAAAACAGGACTTCAAAGCGCGTATCGCAAATCATTTGATTCAAAGCGGGACTTCAAAGCGTGTATCGAAGATAATTTGATTCAAAACGAGGCTTTAAAGCACGTATGGCGAATCATTTGATTCAAAACGGGACCTCAAAATGTGTATGGTGAGTCATTTGATTCAAAACAGGACTTCAAAGTGTGTATCTGGAATCATTTGTTTCAAAGTGGGACTTCAAAGCACGTATGGTGAATCATTTGATTGAAAACGGGACTTCAAATCGTGTATCGCGAATCATTTGACTCAAAACTGAACTTCAAAATGCATTTGGTGAGTCATTTGATTCAAAACGGGACCTCAAAATGTGTATGGTGAGTCTTGTGTATGGAAAAATCTTACTGTTCAAAAACTTTTGACTCGTATTCTTTTTGACTCAAATTTCCACTCATATGAACATGCTTACTGATGCTGAAATACTTAAGCAGACACAAATGGCTATGATGGTTTTAAAATATAATTTTGAATAGTGCTAATCACACAACTATTATCTAAAATTATACTGACCTAACCTCCTATTGTTTGCCTCCAGGAGGGTTACAGTCTAGTGAGGGCTCAGCATCCGGGCAGCATCAAGATCCAGGAGTTTCTGAGTCAACTGGAGGTTCTGTGGGACGAGCTGAAGAGAAGACATGAGAGGAACGGACTGGTCCTTAAGGTCTCAGAGGAGCTCAACTACAGGGTACATAAATCTGATGTTTCCCTTAATGTTTGGACTGGCATATTACCTTCTGTTGTTGAAAGATAGTTTTTACATAAACCTTGCAGAATTTGCAAAACGTTGATTATTATACCAAAATAAGAGGGATCATACAAAATGCATGTTATTTTTTATTTAGTACTGACCTGAGTACGATATTTTACATAAGAGACGTTGACATATAGTCCACAAGAGAAAATAATAGTTGAATTTATAATAAAATAAAATGAAATACATTTTTTTTTGTTTAGTGATAGTTGTTCATGAGTCCCTTGTTTGTCCTGAATGGTTAAACTGCTGTTCTTCAGAAAAATCTTTTGAGTTTCCACAGGTTTTTTGGTTTTCTGACATTTATGCATATTTGAATCCTTGACTGTATGATTTTGAGATCCATCTTTTCACACTGAGGACAACTGAGGGACTCATAAGCAACAATTACAGAAAGTTCAAACGCTCACTGATGCTCCAGAAGGAAATACAATCCATTAAGCCTAAATGTCATTTTCATTTAGTACTGCCCTTCAGAAGCTACAGAAGATACTTACATGTTCCCCAGAAGACAAATTTACCCTGATCTTCAAATTCAGAAAGTTTAAACCCCCCAACTCTTAATGCATCGTGTTTCCTTCTGGAGCATCAGTGAGCGTTTGAACCTTCTGTAATAGTTGCATATGAGTCCCTCAGTTGTCCTCAGTGTGAAAAGATGGATCTCAAAATCATATAGCCATTGCTAGGAACAGTGTACATTTTGTCTTTTTTTAGTCATCTAAATTGTTTTAGTTGTAGTCAACTAAATATAAGATACAATAGATTTATTCTGCTAAAATCTATTGGGTTTATTAAGCATTTCTCTAAAATTACCAATCTCATTGTATAGGTTTGATAATAAGGTTTTATCATGATACATTTAGATTTAACTGCTGTGACATGCAAAAAGTTTTTATATTAAAATTTAATTAAACCACTTCTCAGTAAGAAACAAGAACATGGTCTTGTTTTCAATGAAATGCCAGTGGTTATATAGGCTCATTATGCATTCTTTCTAGCAACTTGTTTACCACATTCTTCATTCTTTCAAGCAGACATTTTTATTTATATAAATTAATCAATTAATCTTTTTTAGGGCTACTAAAGTGATTCAATCAATCTTACTCTTGTTGCTTTATTAGGATAAATGCCACAGACAATAGCAACTAAAACAGGCTGCTGTCCCTTTAAAACCAGACACATGGATGCAATGTAGCCTACTGATACACATCAGATATTCACCCAGCTGTTTACGTTCACCTGAGATCACTGAGTGTGTTCACATGAATACTTGACAAAACAGACAATTCAGCATTATTTGTGTTTTTCTCCGTTCGTGCGATGCGAAAAGAGTACTTGTGGGCTGTGTGAGAGGTGCTGCTTTTGTGTCTGCGTTCAGAAATTGGGTTCTCTCTTTCGTTGTCAAATTTATCCATATCTCCGCTCTTCTCTTACTCCTAGATATTGACGTTTTTTAATGTTTTCTGAGACGTGCAGCAAATGTATGCCAACTTATGCTGATTAGATCAATAGAGTTCATATGTACACATCTAACCTCCTTCCCGCCCAGCAGATTCGTTCTGAATGACTCTCTTCTCAAATGGTCCCTCCCTAACATTTTCGTCATAGTTTTTGTGATTCAAAACGAGTCTTCATCTCGTTTTTGTCGGTGGAAAAATATTGTTGACAAAAATTCTGACAAAAATTATTAACACTGGTTGGAAAGGGTTCAAATACAGAAAAATGCTGAAAACCCAAAGAATGTGTGCAACCTGAAGGATTTTTCTGAAGAACAGCAGGCAGTTTAACTGTTCGGGACAAACAAGGGACTTGCGCTAAACAAAACAACTAGCACTAAGCAAAAAAACAAACAAAAAAAAACCCCAGCTGTGGACCACTCAGGTATCAGCACAGTATTTTCTCTTGTGGACTATATGTAAACACAATATATTATTCAAGTCAGTACTAAATAAAAAATAAGTGAATTTTGTATCATCCCTCTTATTTTGGTCAAATATGCAAGGTGTATGAAAACTTTTGACTTCAACTGTATATGCCATTTACAATGTGCAATTTATTTAGCTTAGTATGTTATAAAAGGTAAAGTCTGTATGTGTTAATTGCAATAATTGTGAGTTGTTTGACTGTGATTGTCAGGTGGTTCGGATGCTGCAGTCTTTGGCCAGTCTGGAGGCGTGGCTGGAGGCGGTGGAGCTGTCCATAAGACAGGCGTCTCTGGCCGGAGACCCCGAGTCTGTGAGCGTGGCGGAGCAAGAGAGCTGCCAGCTGGAGCAGGAGCTGGAGGCCAGACGTCTGGAGCTGCAGACCCTCAGACAGGAAGTCGATCATCTGAGCAGTCAAAGACATCTTCACACTCAGCTGCTTCCAGCACGCCTGAAGGACGTGGAGAAGAAGTATGTGCCGCCGGTTCAACACGGATAGATGTTGTTTGTGCTGTAGTGTTCAGATATATGACCGTTGGTTTTGGTTCTTTCAGGTTCAGTAGTGTGCAGATGGCGCTGACCCAGCAGAGCTCAGAGCTAAAGGACACACGGATGCTCACCGAGTTTCTGGAGAAAGTGGAGCTTGAGGAAAGCCACTACAGCACCCTGGGACAGGTTAGCTATGGGTTACGTTTTTATGGTTCAGTTGCATTCATGCATTTGGCAAGTGCATAGTGATTTACATTGCATTGAAGGTTTGCATTTTATCAGTTCATGCATTCGCTGGGAATTGAACCCATGACTTTGGCAATTCGTTTGAACTAAAGAACTAATTTCTAGCACTGATAATGGAAGCATGTTAGCACAATAAGGCATTGGAGATATATTGTACCATAACAAGATGGTGTGGTTTAGTGATAACCAAAAAGGTTGCTGGTTCAAATCTAGCATAAAACGAACAACCAATGAGCTGCAATGTAAAAATGTTTTAATTGCTCTAGTGACAAATAAATACACTAAAATGTATTAAAAAGACATTTATGTCATGCTAAGTATACAACAAGTACTTTTACATATTATGTACTTAATAAAAATACCCTGCAGTTGTAGTTTTAGTATGCTGAACTGAAATATTTAAAGTCTGCTAAATTGAAACAACTAGTTTTCTACTTAATGTGCTTTAATTGTGTAGAAGTAGTGCTGAAATCCAACTAAATATATAATTAAGTATATTTGATTGTGCTGAAGTGGAGCTATTGCAAGTATACTATTTATACAAGTATAAATATTTTGCATTGAAAGACCAGTATTATTTATAAGATCATACAATGCTCATCAATAGTGACATTAAAACATATTTTAGGCTTAATATTAAGAAATGTGTATTTTGCACAAGTAGTGCTCCAAATAAAGTCTAATTGCAACTTTGTAATAATGTTTATATTATTAAGTCTCAAGCGATATGTCAGTAAATATGTTAATATACTTGAACTATGCTTAGTATAAAATAAATGCATTTTAAATATTACTTTTTTTACTAGGGTATTATTATAGCATCATCTCTGGTTCCAAGTTATCATAATTTCTGTTGGATTATTATTATTATTATTATTATTATTATTATTATTATTATTATCACCACTGTTATTAGTATTGATAATACAAATAAAAATAATATCAATAAATATTATTGATATTATAATCATAATCACTGTTAATAATAATAATAATAATTATTATTATTATTATTATCACCACTGTTGTTATTATTAATAATATTAAACTAATATCAATAATAATAGTATTTATTATTATTATTACTGTTATAATATCAATATATATATATATATATATATATATATATATAATATTATTATTATAAATAAGACAATATAAATATTATTTAATAAATATTCAGTTGATTTGTATTAATCGTAAGTTTTATTTATATTAATTAATATAATCATTTTATCTGTCGTTGCTGCATATTTTTATAATTATTAGAGTATCATGTTGATAGTTTTTCAACTCATAGCCAGAACAATTCAGGGTTTTGTTTTTTTTGTTTTTTTATAATGACAATCGAAGTGAAGAGGTGCAATGAACATGGCACAACTCTGAACAAATAATTGGACTTTTGAAGAGATTAAAAAGATTATGGAGTGATATGAGATATCAAATTAGCACAATAATGTGGAAAAACAGTTAATTATACTGTTTAGTGACATTGTACACAAAGAAATTGATCTGAATGGCACGATCGACCAATCAGAATCAAGTATTCCAGAGGGCTGCATAATATATAATATGTTATTGTGCTGTGTTCCTCCAGCCGCTGTGCAGTGAGCTTGACTCTGGACCGTCTCTTCTGGGCCTGCCGGTGAGCGGACGTGACGTGCCCCTGATGGAAACCATCGGAAACCCTGTGAAGGAGCTCAGAGAAGCGGTGGAGATGCTGAATGACACGGCGCGGGAGAGGGGCCGCTCGCAGTCACATGACCAGAGCATCCAGGAGCTGCTCACCAGGGTGTGTAGAGTCAAAAATTGATCTTTAGTTTGTGTTGAGGTAGACCTGGCAAGTAAGATTCAATATGTGTTCACTATTCTCTGTCCTATTTGTCTACTCCTCATTTCCCAGCATGCAATGGTGTCTGCGCGCGTGGAGCAGTGTCTGCAGCGTTGTGCCGAACTCGCCGTAGACGTGCTGGAGATGGAGAGCGAGATGGCTGTGAGATGTGAGCCGGATCGCTGCGGTCTGGATGGCCTGCAGGAGTACCAGGACCAGCTGGAGGTACGGGTGCACTGAAGACGAGTTTAGAGTGAACCCACATAACCTGGCTCATATTTTACTTTATTTTTAGGACAGTTTTGCAGTACTACCTTGTTTTAAGTTAAGCATATTTTCTACTAACAATCTTGCTTTTGTATTAACAACAACAATAATATAATAATAAAAAACATATAATTATTAAGATTATTATTATTATTATTTTAAAATTAATAATTATTAATGCTTGTTTTATTACTTATCTGTCACAAAAATAATCACTTATTTTAATAATATTTTTTCAATTATTTAAATCAATTATTATGTCAGTTAAGTAATAAAAGTAATAATAGTTTTAAATAATAATTATTATTACATAATATTTTTAATAATCAATTATGTCAGTTAATTAATAAGAATAAAAGTTTTTAATTATTTAAAAATAATAATAATAATAAAATTTTATAATAATGTAATAATAAATAAAATTATTATTATTATTATTATTATTTGTTAATTAATGTTATTTAAACAATAACTGTTAATTGTATTTTTTATTAGTTAACGGTCATAAAATAAGCACATAATAATAATAATAATAATTATTATTACTTTAAAAGTAATAATTAATACTTGTTTTATTACTTATTTCACAAAAATACTTAATAAAAGTACAAATTATTGTAATAAATAATGCAATAATAAATATACTAATTATAATAATAATCATATTTATGATGTATTAATTATTATGATTAAAAATGTAACTATTAATTCTTATTTTTATTACTGAACTGTCAAAAATAATCACATAATTATAATAATAATAATACAATTATTATTATTATTATTATTTTTTTAAAAGTAATAATTATTAATGTTTTTTTTATTACTTAACTGTCTTAAATTCACTTATTTACTTTTTTTTTTTTCAATTCAATCATTATGTCATATTTTTTAATTGCATTGAATTGAATTTATTAAGGGAAAGCCCCTTAATAATAATTATTCATTCTTATTTTTGTTACTTAACTTTCATAAAAATAACCACATAATAATAATAATAATAATAATAATAATTATTATTATTATTATGATAGCTGATTTTATTCATGCAGATTTTTGTGGTGAAGTGTTACATTGACATGCTTTAATGCGATTAGTTAAGTTTTATTTTATTTATTTATTTTTTTAAGTAAATCCAGACAGCAACCAAGTGTTTTCGCAACACAATAGCACATCCGAAGCAATTTAACAGCAAAAGCGCTCTGAGAACAGGAAGCAACTTGTTTGCCGGGACTCGCTGACCTCCCGGTGTTGATCTAATGGAAATGACTTTCTCCCACCTCTTATGATGAATTTGTTTTAGCACATTGTTTCTAGAAATCTGTTTCCTGTTGTGCTTGAAGCTGGACATCCACTGAGGCTCAGACAGACCATTGTTTTGTTCAATAGATGTTAATGAAGTGAGCCCACACATGCCTTTATTATCCACACAGGACTCCATTGTGAGTTTTGTGCTGTTTATGATGTGTATTTGTGATTCATTTGTGACCGCAGCATTGTGCGACTGCGTTGCGATGCAATAACACCTCGATGGCGTGCAAAACGCAAACACATCTGTCTGAAAACCCCAAAGCACAAGAAATGACCTCATGCCTCATACTAAAATAGTTTGACGCTCATGCACAAAGCATCTGACAATCTCTGTTTCGCAGCCGCAGATCTGAAACACTGAGCGGCTTGATTCTTATTAGCGTTTTTAATTAGCTTCAGAAACTCTGTCAGCGATGCATATGTGAAGCATATGGCTCCTCTAACAGATTTAAAGCACTGAAAGTGTGAAGCCGTAAGAGTTTGCATAATTTGCAATGGGTCTGTACTGCCAAAATAGCACTTGTAGGATGGTTGCAATTGTGAACTTAAACCTAGACGTCTTCTCTTCCTCCAGGCCGAATACGGGGTCTTGAAGGAGGAGGTGGAGGCCATGGCGAGTCTGGCGAGGCGTTTGTCAGACGTGTGTCCGGAGAGGATGAACGCTCTAGGGACTGAGATTCAGACCAGCTTGAACGCCTGGGATGAGCTTGGAAAAAGTGTGGCCGAAAACAAGAAGAGACTCCTGCAGTTTGGGCACCTGCGGCATTTCTTTAGGAACTACCTGGCAATGATGTAAGTCAGGGATGAAACTATTAAATAGACCAAAAGAAAGGAATGATAAATAATATGCTTAATTTATATATATATATATATTTTTTTTTTTACATGCATATATTTTTTTTATGACATACACTGGGACAGTTCTCCATAATTTTAGATTTCTTTATTAATGCACATTAATAATAAATTAGTGCTGTCAAATGATTAATCGCATCCAAATTAAAAGATTATGTTTACATACATTATATTTGTGTACTGTGTATATTTATTATGTATATATAAATACACACACATTCATGTATATATTAGGGAAAAATATGTTAGGTTTATATCTAAAATATTTATATTTATTTATAATCTAAATTGTATAAAGGTATAAATATATATACATATAAATGTTTTGTTTTAATATATACATGTATGTGTATGTATTTATATGTACAAAATAAATATACAAAGTAAACACACATATAGTATGTCAACATAAACTTTTATTTTGGATGCGATCAATCGCAATTAATCATTTGACAGCCCTATAATAAATATAAAATACTGCATCATTTAAAAAAATAATATATATATTACAAAGTACTAAATGATTTAAAAAAGAAAATAAATAATAAATATGATCTAAAATCATGCGTCATGTGGACAGTTATCACTTTTTACTTTTTTTTTAATAACGCACATTAAAAATAAATATAAAATACTAAATAATTTAAAAAATGACTATATATAATGCAAGTTACAAAATTATTAAAAAAAGAAAATAAATGATAACTAAAATACAATGAATTTCATATATATATATATATATATATTATTTTTATAATTGTATAATAATGTCAATTAAAATTATATATGTATATATATATGCATTTTTTTGACATGTATACATATTTTTCATGACATACTGTGACAGTTCGCTAAATAATTCATTTTATATATATATATATAATTTCAACTTATGTTTTATTTAAATCAGCATTAATTAAAATCAAAATAAATGCTACCATAAATACAAAAACTTAATATAATAAGTTTAATACATTACTTTATAATTGTTTTAATTGAATTATTTTATTATTTTATTTTATTGTGTATATATAAATCATATATATAATTTAAAAATATTGTAATATAGTAATGATAATATAATAGCAATTGAGCATGATTTTATTTTATAATTGTTTAGTTTTATTTTAGAATACTTTTGTGTATCTAAAATATAATATATTTTTTTGTGTGTGTGTGTATATATATATATATATATATATATATATAAAATATATTTTTTATAAATATATATAAAAAATACTGTAGTATAATAATGAGAATTTATTAGCTATCTAACATGATTTAAAAAATAAAGTGCAAAAATGGCAGTAAAATGATGAGAAACAAGACGAAACACTTCAGTCTGAAACACTTACTGAAAAATGACAAAACATTTTTTTAAATGTATAAAAAAATACAGATCAAACGTTGAAATTCTGGACATGTTACAGGAGGACACTTGCTTAACTGTCATGAAAATAATGCCATAATACAAAAAATAATAATATAAATATTAGTCCTCCTTTCTTTTGATTTTGGCGTGAAATGTGACCTGGACGTGTTTTGGTGTGATTCATCAGGAATGTTCTATGAATATAATTTGCACAGCTAATGTTAGATTTATTATAGACGTCTGTTCACATTGTGTTCCCTTCATGCGTTTGGAGAAGCGTCTGGTAAGCATCATCTTGAGCTGTGTGTGTTGGCCTGAAGCGCTCGTCTTCACCCCTCTGCCGTTCGTCTTCTCTCCCACAGTTCTTGGACAGAAGACACCCGCTCCTGCATTTTCTCAGAAAGCGCTCTGCGTCAAAGCCGAGAGAACCAAGAGCCTCTGGTCGTGGTTCTGGATCGGCAGATAGAGCAGAAGTTCGAGGAGTTTGATCAGCTCGCTGTGGCTGGAAAAAAACTCTTCGATGACGAGCATCACCTGAACAAAATGGTAGATAATCACAAATGTGATTTCTTTAATATCTGCTTCAGTTGCATTGCTCGGCTGATATCTAAATAGATTTTGTAACTCTACACTTTTACTAAGTCTCCTGTGAAAGAACAACCTCAAGTGTCCTCTGGATGAAATAAAGTTAAAATGGTTTGTTTGTTTTCCCATTGCTCTTTGTCTTGTGCAGATCAGGGAGAGGATGGAGGAGCTGAGGAGCATGCTGGGATGGATCCTGGTCCACTGGAGGGCTCAGAAGGATCAGCTGTTGAGCAGACAAAAGGCTGAAGAAGCTCAGACTGACGCCATTTACTCCGAGGCCACTGTCTGCAGCCCGCAAACACAGGTAGAACCCATTCATTTGTAAATAATCAATTAAAAACTGTGATTTAATTGAATATTTCACGTTATTACTCCTGTTGTACATACGTGACATTATACATTATATAAATTATATAAGAGTTTACAATATAAAGTAATAATAATTCTAATTATCATCAATTATGATTTGGTTACAGCAGAGTACTGTAATGCAGTGATTCAAAAAAACTCAAATGCTACAAACTTCTTTAGTCTTTATTGATTTATTAATGTTCTTTTTTTTCCATTACAGAAATGGGAATTTGACGATTGGAAATGTGCTAATTTTTCTTAATATTATCGGTACCAATCAAACAATCAACATATTGCAGTAAAAATATACTGTAAAGCGATGATTTTTCAGTTTACATCGTCATGCAATAATTGCAGCAAATGCTACTAAATGTAGAAATATTTCATAATTTTATGAATATAGATTTTTAATTTTTATTTTTTGCATCAGCAAATGCTACTAAATGTAGAAATATTTCATAATTTTATGAATATAGTTTTTTATTTTATTTTATTTTTTGCATCAGCAAATGCTGCTAAATGTAGAAATATTTCATCATTTTATGAATATAGATTTTTATTTTATTTTATTTTTTGCATCAGCAAATGCTAATAAATGTAGAAATATTTCATAATTTTATGAATATAGATTTTTATTTATTTATTTTTTTGCATCAGCAAATGCTGCTAAATGTAGAAATATTTCATAATTTTATGAATAGATTTTTATTTTATTTTTATTTTTTGCATCAGCAAATGCTACTAAATGTAGAAATATTTCACTTTTTCATTAATATATATTTTTTTGCAGTAAAGTGTCACCATGCAAACACTCTTAATAGTTCAAAAATTTTATATATTTTCACTTTATGCAAAATAATTTATTTTATAGTTTCTTTTGTTTGTAAAATGTGACCAGAAAATTTTTTGACAGTTTTCATGAGATCAACCCAAAATTTTATTTTAGGGTTAATTTCATGAAATGTATAAATATAATACTTTATATATGTGTGTGTGTGTGTGTGTGTGTGTGTGTGTGTGTGTGTGTGATTTTAAATCTAAAATAAATATATAATGTATATAATTTAATAAATAAATAAAATTCTCTTTGTTTTGCATAAAGAAAATGAGGACTAATCTTTAGTTTGTTTAGACTAATCCAGTTCGCAGTGGCAATTTGTAATTGATATTCATATTTTATATTTTATTTTTTATTCTTACAGTAATGCAATGATTTTTACATTAAAATCAGCATATATGCAATGAAAAGATTACAATGCAATCATATATATATATATATATATATATGTGTGTGTGTGTGTGTGTGTGTGTGTGTGTGTGTGTGTGATTTTTATTATTATTATTATTTATTTATTTATTTTTTATATTTTATTAATTTCCTGAGTTTATTCATATGAAATATGTGACTCTGGACCACAAAACCAGTCTTAAGCAGCACAGGTATATTTGTAGCAATAGCCAAAAATACATTGTATGGGTCAAAATGATACATTTTTACTTTATGCCAAAAATCATTAGCATATTAAGTAAAGATCATGTTCCATGAAGATAATTTGTAAATTTCCTACCACAAATATAACAAAACTTAATTTTTGATTAGTAATATGCATTGCTAAGAACTTCATTTGGACAACTTTAAAGGCAATTTTGCACACTCAGATTCCAGATTCAGCCAAATATTGTCCTATCCTAACAAACTATACATCAAGCTTATTTATTCAGCTTTCAGATGAATAAATCTCAGTTTTAAAAAATGTACCCTTATGACTGGTTTTGGTCCTTGGTCACATATAATATAGTTTTTTCCCATTACATTAATGGGAATTTGAAATGCTTAATTGTCAAATAATTTCACAATGCAAACAATCTTTTTCTGTACTCAAAATATATATCATTTCTATCATTTGTTTGTGAAATGTGACCTTGACCCAAAGATGCAATCCTCTTTATAAAGCATGCTAATTCTGCCATTTCTCAGGTGGAAAGCTCTCCCGAGGTCTCTCAGAATAGAACGGAAAGCCTCACAAGTGCTCCCCCTGCTGACGTGGAGGATACTTTGCAGCACAACTATGGATACGAGGTGATGAAGAGCGTCAGTCCTAAAGGAAGTGATGACAGCGGTCATTTAGACAGGCCGGATTCACCGTACCTGGTGCTGAAGGAACCCAGTCCTTCATCTTTAGGAGGCACTGTCAACCTCATCCTCAGCTTCAGTAACTCTGGAGACACACAAATCCAGGTACAGGCGCCTGGCAGGGAACGTGACGTGCCAGTGCCCGAACCTGTGCACAGGGTAAGAATGATTAAGCGTTACAGCTCTGTGTTCGATGTTCCTCTCAGACTCCCTTTATTTCCCTTCTCTTTTCTCAAAAACAATCTTCTCTGTTTTATTTACTTGTACGTTCTCCTTCAGCCTGCTGAGTCTCACTCTTCTGCCTGTAAAAGCTTTTGGAAGCGCTGCCAGGGGCTTTTTGGTAGTTTAAAGCAAAAGAAAAAGATTTATCGTCACAGTGCAGAAGAGGTAAATATAGTTGGTCGGTGGCCCTGCACGAGTAAACAGAAACGTGGTACTTGTGCGCAGTGCTGGGTAGGAACTGATTACATGTAATCTGGATTACGTCATCAGATTCCAAACATTAAGTACTTGTAGTTAAATTATATTATATTTTAAAATATTCATAATCAGACTACAGTTACTTTTTATTGATTACGTGATTACATATATGATTCACACAGGTGCACTAAATTATTCATCATTTTATTCATTATTTTATCATGAATATAGAGGTTTTCCAGCATTTGACCACTGGATCCAAAAATGTTTTGGATTAAAAAAAAACTTAAGAAGTTTTTCTCAACCTGTAGTTTTCCTTAACTACTGTTTGAGCAAATTGTAGTTTTTTTTTAAAAAGTTATCACTAATTGCGTTATTTAACCATGTATTACTATGTCTTTGGAAGGCGTTTGTCTTTCAAACACAATTATTTTAAAATGTATTTATTTTAATTAAAAAAAAAATTATGATGTATTATTAGCTTTTCTAATTATTAGCAGTTTGAGAAACTAATGCAATGTAAAACAAATAATGGAAAAACATTTTTTTTGTATTTTTATATCAATATTTTACAAGATGATCCCTTTTAAATCAATGTAAATTATTTAGATCAAAAGTATGGAAGCCTGTTTTCGCCACTGAATAAAAAATAAAAAAAGGTAATTGTTAAAGGTAAAGAGTTTATATCTCGCAATTTGAACTTTTTTCCTTACAGTTGTGAGATATAAACAGGCAATTCTGACTTCTTTTTTTTTTGCGGGATACAAACTTGCAATTATGATTTTCGTTCTCCGAATACTGATAGACTGTATAACTCGCAACTGTGAGTTTATCTTGCAATTGTGAAAAAATTAGATAAATTTGCAATTGTGAGAAAAATTCAGAATTGCAAGATAAAAACTACAATTGTGAGAAAATATCAGTCTTTCCCCCTCAGAATTGCAAATGCGAGATTTTATCTTGCAATTCGGAGTATTTCTCACAATTGCGAATTTATATCTCTTTTTTTCACAATTGCAAGATAGACTCAGTTACGAGTTATAAAGTCAGATTTGCATGATATAAATTTGCAGTTCTGAGAAATTAAGTCAGAACTGCATGTTTGTATCTCACAATTCTGACTTTTTTCTCGCAATTACAAGTTTCTATCTCGTAATTCTGACTTTTCCTCACAATTTCGAGATATAAACGGGCAACTTTTTTTCTCAGAATCGAGTGATAGAAACTCAGTTGCGAGATAATTTAGAAAGGTGAGATATAAAAAGGCAACTCTGACTTTTTTTCTCAGAATCAAGTGATATAAAGCTAAAAAGTCAGAATTGGGGATACGAACTTGCAATTCTGAGGGGGAAAAGACTGATTTTTCTCACAATTGTGAGTTTATCTTTTTTTTTTCTCACAATTGCAAAATAAATTCACAGTTGTGAGTTATGAAGTCACATTTGCGTGATAACTTGCAAATTTGAGAATTGAAGTCAGAATTGCATGTTTGTATCTCACAATTCTGACTTTTCTCGCAATTACAAGTTCAAATCTTGCAATTCTGACTTTTTTCCTTGCAACTGTGAGATATAAACAGGTAATTCTGACTATTTGTTCAGAATCAAGAGATATAAACTCACAATTGCAAGATTAAAAAGTCAGAATTTTCGGATACAAACACAATTATGAGAAATAAAGTAAAAATCGCATCTCGCAATTCTGACTTTTTTTCCTTACAACTGTGAGATATAAACAGGCAATTCTGACTTTTTTTCCTTACAATTGTGAGATATAAACAGGCAATTCTGACTTTTTTTTTCAGAATCGAGTGATATAAACTCACAATTGTGAGATAAAAGTCAGAATTACGCAATACAAACTTGCAATTATGAATTAATTATTAATTATTCAGAATTGCATGTCTGTATCTCACAATTCTGACTTTGTTTCTCAGAATACTGATATAATTGCAATTCTGAGGGGGAAAAGCCTGATATTTTCTCACAATTGCGAGTTTTTATCTTGCAATTCTGAGTTTTTCTCACAATTGCGAATTTATATATTTTTTTCACAATTGCGAGATAAACACAGTTGCGAGTTACAAAGTCAGATTTGCATGATATAAACTTGTCAGAATTGCATTTGTATCTCACAATTCTGAGTTTTTTCTGCAGTTACAAGTTTATATCTCGCAGTTCTGACTTTTCCTCACAATTGATGACTTTTTTACTCAAAATTAGGGATATGAACTTGCAATTATGAGAAAGTCGGATTTGCATGTTTGTATCTCGCAATTCTGACTTTTTTTTCCTCAGAATAATGATATACTGTATAAACTATTTTCTAACAATTGCGAGTTTATATTATGCAATTCTGAGTTTTTCTCTCTTTACATCTCTTTTTTTCTCACAATTGCGAGATAAACCCGCAGTTGCAAGTTATAAAGTCAGATTTGCATGAGATAAACTTGCAATTCTTTGTAATGAAGTCAGAATTGCATGTTTGTATCTCACATTTATGACTTTTTTCTTGCAAATACAAGTTTAAACAGGCAATTCTGACTTTTTTTTCTCAGAATCGAGTGATATGACCTCACAAATGTGAGATAAAAACTCAGAATTGCAGGATATAAACTCAATTATGTGAAATAAAGTCAGAATTGCATGCTTGTATCTTGCAGTTCTGACTTTTCTCGCAAATTACATGTTTATATCTCGCAATTCAGATTTTTTCTCTCACAATTGCGAGATATAAATAGGCAAATCTGACTTTTTTTCTCGGAATCGAGTAATATAAACTCACAATTACGAGATAAAAAGTCAGATTTCAGGATATAAACCCAAATTCTGAGAAATTAAGTCAGAATTGCATGTTTGTATCTCAAAATTCTGACTTGTTTTCTCAGAATTGAGAAAACAAGTATGTAAGTTTGTATGTAAGTAAGTTTGTATCTCACAATTCAGAATTTTTTCTCGCAATTAGAAGTTTATATGTTGCAATTCTTGAATGAGAAGAATTGCTGTTTTGAAAGACTGATATTTTCTCACGAATGCGTGTTTTTATCACGCAATCCTAAAAAAAAGTCAGAATTGCGCGTTTATATCTCACAATTGTAAAGGAAAATAATCAGAATTGTGGTATAAAAAGTTGCAGTGACCTTTTTTATTTTTTATTAAGTGGTGAAAACAAGCTTCTATACAAAAGTAATCAAAAGTAGTCTGATTATATTACCTAAAATGTGTAATGTAATGGATTACATTACTAGCTACTTTTTTTTATCATGTGATTTGGGTGTCAGTAACAGACTATACTTTGTAAATCATCTACCCAGCACTGCTTGTGTGTGTGCATGAGGACTGTAGTGTGACGGACTGACTAACATCATGACCTCGAAACATCTCATCCTATTTTTTTGATTATTGAAGCATTGCCGTACATCTCAGAATCCTAGTATAATAATATGCTATTCTGAAAAATTGCCATTGGTCTGATCATTTATTTGTGCAGTGGTTGGAAAGGCAACAAAGCCAAAGATACTTTGATGGAAGAGGGGTTGCTGCGGTTTAGAGGAGATTGCAAACAGGTATAGGCAGGTAATGAAAAGATGACAGAGGAAATAGCCACTTCCAATGATCTCATTTAGAGCTGCCAGTATATGGGAAGTATTAGAAACTGGGATGGGAAACCAGTCCAAGATACATATAAAGCCTCATTTCAAACATTTGGGTTGTTTACAAAACTGTCTTTGGGAACATTTTCGGTAATTGCAGCAAAAATAAAAACCTTGTGTTTCTTGGAACGGTTACAGGAGTTTAAAAATATAGTAGCATATAGTAGCCTTAAATGGTTTTGCAATATCCTTGGGACTTTTATTATGCAATTAGGGTCTGTGAAAGGAAAACATTGGTCAGTTTTAGAAGTTATTTTGGAAATGTTAGCCACTGCTGTAGGTTTGCAGCTCTTATGTTATCCATTAGATTTTTTTAAAACATCAGGAGGATTAGGGCTTGTGGGAAAGTGTCTAGCTGCTGTCATATTGTCTAATTTTAAATGCATTTTGATATCTGTCAGCAGGATTTTTTATTTTGTGCCCTTGCAGCTTTCAGCACATCGAACCGCCGCTTACAAACGAGACCCTAGAGATCAGTGTATAATCACTCTAAGTCAAAAATGATGATTAAAACATGTATGCATGTCTTCTGCACCAATACAATAGCTTTGCATGCATTTTAGCAAACTTTTAATCTTTTTATTAGCTCTGCACCCCTAATTATTGACTAAATGAAAGCTGCATCCACTGTACTAAAGGGCAAGTCAGCATCAAGTTCATCTTAATGTGATTAGCTAACTAATGGCTTAAATGAATGACTATGAGTCAACTAGAAAAATCTTTAGTCGAGGGCAGCCCTACTTCTTACTCTTTAAACTCTTGCTCCGTCATGACAAATGAGTCAGAAACCAGCAGAGGCCAGAGGTTTTTATTAGATCTAAAGATTTGCTGCGAATCAGTTGTTTTAATCAGATATGCATGGACGAAGAAAGACAATGACAAAGTAAGCAGATGATAAGAGAGGTGATAAGATGCATGCAGTGGGGTTTTTCGCTCTTACGTAAGCTCTCTTTAGGCCTGATGTAAGCTCATTCATGACAGCCGTGCGGTACTGAGATGTGACCTCACCCTTCGCTTCCCATGATCGCCGAGTTTTGAAATGGCTCCCAGCAGGAGCAGGGGGTGCTGGAGAATTTGTTGTGAACTTTCTAGAAGGCCCTCTTGACTGCCCTGTGTGATTTATGGTCTGGGGCTGCCAGAGCAGCACAAGATTAGTCACAGGGTGAAAGGTCAAGCCATTACAGCTGTGTATGACGACATGTTTAGGAGCAGATGATTCTTATTAAGCCCAGAGTAAAAAAAAATAAATCTCAAGTGTGCTTTTGTAGTCATGCTAGTGTTCTTTTGTTCATTTTGTTCTCATGTAAACCTAACATTTTTGTGTTATTAGGGATGCTTGCTTGGGTTTGGCTTTTTAATGTAAGCAACCACTCAGAACACCTTAGAAATCATATAGCAACACCCTAGCAACCATCTAGAACATCAGTCAAATAGCAATGCCTTAGCAACCACCTAAAACAACACCTTCACAATTACACAGCAACACATTAAAAACCACTCATAACACCTTAACAGCTGCATAGTAACGCCTGGTTATTATTACTATTTAGAACATCTTAGTAACGGCAAAGCAACTCCTTAGCAACCATCTAGAACACCTTAACAATTACATAGCAATGCCTAAGCAATCACACAGCAAACTTTACCAATCACATAGCAACACACACACACAAACAGTCAGAACAGTTTAGCAGCTGCGTAGTAATGCACTGATAACTGTTTAGAACATCTTAGTAACAGCATAGCAACTCCCTGGCAACAATCTAGAACACCTAAACAATTGCATAGCAATGCTTAAGCAACCACCGGAACACCTTAGCAATCACTTAGCTACACAAACTCACAAAAAGACTCAGAATACATTAGCAGCAGCATGGCAACACCCTGACAACTGTTCAGAACATCTTGTTAACAGCACAGCAACTCCCTTGCAACAATCTAGAACACCTAAACAATTGCGTAGCAACGCCTTAGCAACCAGCGGAACACCTTAGCAATCATATAGCAACACACACACAAAAACATTCAGAACACCTTAACAGCTGCATGGTAACGCCCTGAAAACTATTCATAACATCTTGGTAAAAGCATAGCAACTCCCTAGCAGCCATCTTGAACACCTAAGCAATTACATAGCAATGCCTTAGCAACCACCAGAACACCTTAGCTATCACATAGCAACACACAAAACACACAGAACAACTTATTGGCTACATAGTACCACCCTGACAACTATTTAGAACACCTTAGTAACAGCATAGCAACTCCCTGGCAACCATCTGGAACACCTTACCAACTGCTTAGTGACATCCTGGCAACTAGCCAGAACATTTGGGCAACAGCATAGCAACACACAAATACACTTACACCTTACACTTACCAACTGCATAGTAATGTCATTGCAGTGATCCAGAACACCTTAGAAAAAGCACAGCAACACTATAAAAAACAATTATAACATTTTCGCAACCACATAGTGTATAGCAACTGCATAGCAACGCCCTGCAAAAATCCATAACACCTTGGCTGTGTAGTGGCAAATTTTGCACAATTTATCTTCACAGAATGTAAGAAATGTTTATTTTTTCCCATAACAAATGTGAATTCCAGCCACTTAACGTAAGCAGTGAAAGAAAAGATGTTTCAGCATCTTTAGATGTTTTTATCATTGCAGAGCGATGTCATCATTCATCAGTAACAAATGTGAAGCAACATGTGTCTATGTTTTTGCTTAGGAATGCTTTGCTTGAGCCAGACACTCACAGAAGTGCTGTGTTCAGATACTAAAACACTTATTTTCATAAATGGTTATACAAATAATCATTTTTCA
The DNA here is from genome assembly GCA_033026305.1 of Cirrhinus molitorella. Taxonomy (NCBI): domain Eukaryota; kingdom Metazoa; phylum Chordata; class Actinopteri; order Cypriniformes; family Cyprinidae; genus Cirrhinus; species Cirrhinus molitorella. Next base: position 4,480,984 of record CM065126.1, on the reverse strand, counting down.
GTGTTTGAATTAAAAAAGTATTTGGACACTTAAGCCACATTTAAATATGAATGTCATATTTAATTGCATAAGATAACAAAATTCCAAACAAAGTCATATTTATTATAAAGATAACAAGACTTGCAAGGTCAAAAAAGACAACACTTTGTGGTTGTGAAACATGTTGATTAGTTAAAGTGATGAACTACATGCATACATTCATTAAAAATGACAGCAACAGTTGTTTGCAGATGACACTTGACATTATTTCATTTTTATGTGTGTCCTAACTGCCCAAATGTTTTTAGGAGCACTCCACATCAGAAAATTAGCATGGTGCTTCTTTGTATTGAAGTGTGATATTCATGCATGCTAACCTCTTCATGCATTGAAGAAAAAAGTGATAAAACAACACTTTTAAACAATCTTTTCCTTGTGTTTTAGGTAAGTACCTACTTGCATGTTACAGAAAGCAACATGGCAGTGTATGAGAGCATGACACTTCCCCGAGACAAAGCCCCGAGGCCCTCTTCCTCCTCTCTCAGGACCTCCCCGTATGCTTTCTCCTGCCCTTGCACCTCCCCATACTCCTCGTCCTCCATCGAGAAGACACCCTTCGAAGACACCCTTCAGCAGACCAACAACCTTTTGCCAAAGAACGGCAACATCTCAATCTTTAGCAGTCTGAAGAGGAAGAGCAAGAAGACGAAGAAGAAGAAAGATGACCGTAGACACACCATTCAGAAGATCATGGGAGAGGAGCTGTCAGAGGAGGCTGATTTGCCACCTGTATGTGAACCGGTGACATACGATACACACACTTGGCCCCTGAAGGAAAGGAAGAAGCGGAAAAATGCAAGGAAACCAAACAGCAATGGGACTCAGGTCTTGGACTACATAAAGAACCCTTTAGTGAAAGACATAGATGCAGAATGTTCTGGAGCGGTTGGATCTCCAGTTCACCAAACCTTAGAGGTTGCCACCCAAGGACATGTGAAGAACCACTGCAGATTTCTGTCCTTGGGCTCTGTGTTAAGCTTTGACCTGCCCAAGGATATGAGCCTTATCCCTAGCATTCAAGATGTCATCACAATTGGCCCTCTTGAGCAAAAAAAGACAGACGCTCATCACCAGGACTCTCAAGTTGATCGTCCAACAGCTATGAGCACCTTCAAAATAGCCCGCTCACCTCCAATGCAAAAAGAAGAGCTCAAACAAATTTCTCCAGGTGAAGTAACCCTCAAGATTGATTGTACAGACTCTAAAAAGATCAGCATTGACACTGTTTCATTTACTGAAGATGACTTTCCACCTCCACCTTCTCCAGTTGTTGAAGACATCTCATTTGAGGAGAATCATCCCTCATCACTAAGTGATCTGACTAATATCCAACAGAAACACCTGTCTGGGATCAGTATATTGCCCAAAGAAGAAGTGGTTAGTTGGAATGCAAATGCAACTAAACTTGGGAACAAGGAGAACTACTATGTAAGTCTTTCTGAAGATGCAAGTCAAGGGATAGCCAACCACAGCTCAACTACATCAGAGATTAATGTATGTCCTAGTGTCCATACTTTGGTTAACAATCTTAATGGACACATGTTCCATAGGCCAGGGAAAACCTCCAGCACTCAACAGTTAAGTCCCAGCCATGCATCTCATGTGGTTTTGAACTTCAGAGCCAATGGAAGAGAGGACTCGGTGGACTCTGGTCACTCCAGCTCTGGAAGCTTCAAGTTATATGCAGAGGGTCCGTATGTAGACTCCTCAGATTGTCCAGTTCCTAAGAGGACAATCGGGAAGGTACCATCCCTGGATGCAGGAGTCTCCAACAGGAACTTGGAGTTCTCCAAGGACAAGAGCATTACCTTATCTATCGACATTGATGATCCGGTTCATCCTGACCATCAACAGTTTGAGCAGGAAGAGGAGGAGCTGGAGGACATCTGGAACCACACCAACAGCTACCGAGAGAGTCTAAACTCTGACATCATGTATAATGGCTACCAGGCCAGCTCTTCTCCAGACCAACACAGGGAACCCTCACCCAAAGAACAAGCAGTGCTCTTCAGGAAACTGGTCACAGCCTCTGCACCCAACCTTCTTGTGGCGGAGTTCAGATTGCCACCATCTATCCAGACTATGGTGGGTTCTGGGAAGCAGCAGAACCCAAGAGAAGAGAGGCAAATTCTGGATAAACGGGACAGGAGGTCTTGGGCTGCGTTCACTCAACAGGAACAGGTTTACAAACAGGTGGCTGTTAATGAAACCGCTTCAGATATGGTGAAACTACCTGAAATAGAGGACCAGCAAAAGTATATCTACCATTATAGAGAGGAGGAGGAGGAGGAGGAGAAGGAAACTGGGTCTCTGAAGGTGAGGTCTACAGTCAAACCCAGTTAGTTATCTTTTAGGACTGTTTAAGTCAGGGTTGCCCAACCCTGCTCCTGGAGGGCCACTGTCTTGTAGAGTTTAGCTCCAACCCCAATCATAAACACACCTGAACTAGCTAAACAATGTCCTGTAGAGTTTAACTCCAGTCAAACACACCTGAAACAAGAAATTCAAGGTCTCCACGATCACTAAAAACTTCTAGGCAGGTATGTTGAGGCAAATTGAAACTAAACCCTGCAGGACAGTGGCCCTCCTGGAGGGCCAATTTCCTGTAGAGTTGAGCTCCAATCAAACACTCCTGAACCAAGGAACTCAAGGTCTTCATGAATCCTGGAAACTTCCAAGGAGGTGTATTTGGTGGAGTTGGAGCTAAACTCCACAGGACAATGGCCCTCCAGGATCAGGATTGGATACCATGATTTTAATAGTTCACTTATGCTGCCTTCAACACATGTCAGAAGATATTTGAGATGAGACCTTACATTTTCCGTCGTTCTGTGTGGTAGCAAAAATGCTCTTCACAATGTTGCATTTGCACTTAATGACTGAAGTAGGAACTTCTAGGAGTACTGAGGGTTTTATTAGGAAATCTTTGCCTTCAAATGAAGTGTGACCAGCATATCTCATCAATTTGCCCATTGTTGTAGTTATGATTAGTACACATGTAATCCATTTTTGTTGTAGTAATTAATGTATTGATATGTGTTCTTTCTCCACAGGACCAGTCCATGAGCCTCCTTTCTGTGCATATGGGATTGGATGGGACTAATGATATCCAGGTACACAGTAGTTTAACTGCAGATCATACCAGAACAGAACTTAGAATATTGATAAATAAAAGACATTGTAGTATCTCATCATATCAAGGTTGTAAATTGTAACGTTTGATCTTTCTTTCTCAGAGCGGAAGACAAGAACCGGAACTGCCGTCAATGGAAGGTGCACTTGAGAGGAAACACAAACTACAACTGGGTGGAAAAAAGGTGAAAATCAAAATTTTGTCACATGCCTCTTGCAAGTAGTTTTAGTGCTTTTTCGTTTGGTCTTTATGCAACCAATAAGATTACATGTACTATTTCAGGCACCATGCAGGGCATGGAACTCCTATCATGCTGTGCTGTACAAACAAACAATATGTTTCTATCAGGACAGGAAAGATACTCTCAAGGTAAGCTTGAAGACTTCATGTTCTGGCTTTGCAACCAAATAGAAAACGTTGTGTTCCTTTATTGCAAACAGACATCATTAGTTACTTTGCAAGGTTGAATTGCGCTTGAATTACGTTTAATGACAGCTGTAAAGCATCTAAGGGTATGATGTAGCCAAAACGACTCTATATTTGTACCCCATAGAGCTATGTGACCAGCCTTCCTCTGAATCTAATTGGAGCGGTGTGTGAGCCGTCGCCAGAGTACACCAAAAAACCCAACTGCTTCTGCTTGAGGTAAATAATGAACAACTAAAGGAAATGTTTGTCTTAGAGCTGGAAGTAGTTGTTTATTTATTTACATTTTAGACATTTAGCAAACGCTTTTACCAAAGCGGCTTACAAAAGAGGACAATGGAAGCAATCAAAATCAACAAAAGAGCAATAACATGCAAGTGCTATGTCAAGTCTCATTTAGTCTAAGGCAGTACACATAGCAAGGTATATTTTAAATTATATAATAAATCAAATGCAAATAGAATAAAAAAGAAAACGCTGGTGTTAGATGCACTGATGTTTTGTTTGTTTTTAAAGAAAATAAGCAGTAAGTAAATTAGTAGAGTATAAGTCTAAAAGGGCTTTTTTTAAAGAATAGAATTAGAAAAGAGAGTGCTAGAGTTCGAGGGTCAAATAAAGATGTGTTTTTAGCCGATTCTTGAAGATGACTAAGGACTCAGCTGTTAGGAGTGAGTTGGGCAGGTCATTCCACCACGAGGGTACAATTACTGTGAAAGTGATTTTGTGCCTTTTTAGGATGGCACAATAGCGTGCCGTTCACTTGCAGAGCGCAAGCTTCTAGAGGGGCACATAAGTCTGAAGTAATGAATTTAGGTGCAGAGCCAGTGGTGGTTTTGTAGGCAAACATTAATGCCTTGAATTTAATGCGAGCAGCTATTGGTAGCCAGTGCAGTCTGATGAAGAGAGTTGTGATGTGCGTTCTTTCAGCTTGTTAAAAATGAACCTTGCAACCACATTCTGGATTAATTGTAAGAATTTGATAGAACTGTCTGGGAGACCAATAGTCCAGCCTGGACAGAATAAGAGCTTGAACAAGGAGTTGTGAAGCATGTTCTGAAAGAAAGGGACGGATCTTCTTGATGTTGAATATGGGTTGAATGTGGATTGAGAAATCAGCTGATCATCAATCACAACTCCAATGTTTTTGGCTGTTTTTGAAGGAGTTATGGTTGATGTGCCTAACTGAATGGTGAAATTATGATGAAACGAGGGGTTTGGTGGAGCTACAAGCAGTTCTGTGTTGGCAAGGTTGAGATTCAATTGTTTTCAGGTTCACTTGAAAGACTTAACTTTATTCTCTCTCAGATTGCGGGACGGATCTGAGTATCTCCTCAGTGCCTCTTCTCGATTTATGATGAAGAAATGGATCCTCAGAATCCAAGCACACACTGGTATTATACTATTAACTCTCCAACTTTGCTGTTGACTAGATTTCCATGCTGCATTATATGACCACAGTCCTATTCACATGAAATCCTCTCTTATCTCCACAGCGTCTAGTGATTCTCTAGTGAATAGATCAACGTGTCAAGGCTCTTTAGCTTCAGCGACGCTCCCTAGACATTCTCCTGCTATCACCGGCTGTCAGTGTGGAGATAAATGTCACTGCTCCATGAGAAATTATGTCACCACCACCGTTTTAGCACAGAGTCAGCCCGCCTCAGGCCGAACCAAAGAGATCGTAGTCCACGCCAGTGACGCTCTGCAGATCCACCAAAGGCATCAGGATCTGTTGCTTCCCTCGTTCTCAGATGCAGGTCATTGTGGTAAGAAACTGTGTGACTAATACAATTTTTAGTTATAGTAATCGTTTTTCTCTTTAGTTCATATAAGCAAACTGATTGGGGGGAAAAACATGAAAAATTCAGCTTTGTATCACAGGAATACATTACATTTCGAAACTATTACAATACAAGACAAGTTATTTTAATATGCAATAATATTTTATATTTTCATATTTATAGTTTATCATAAACAAGCTTTTATGAGCATGCATGAGATAAATTTAGTTTTCAGTTTGACTTCCTCAACTCTGGCAACTAATGCAAGTAATAAATACACAATATACAAATGTTTGGACATCCAAAAGAGGGCAGTAGAGGACTCTGGTATTGAGCAGAGCTTCACGCAGACATTATGAGGCATGGTCACATCTGTTTGCTGTCAGCGTCTTTCTATTTTTGGAGAAGCACTTCTATTCAGCTCTCTGGATTTTGTCATTTCCACCTTGGTCACATTATTTCTCACCTCGAGTACTTACTCACTTATACTGTCTGCCCTTGTACTGTAGAGGTTGAATGATTCATTTTCTTTTTTTTCTCTCTCTCTGTAGAGGATGAGTTTGACTCTCATGGCGAGTCTCTGAGACAGAAACCGTCCTCTATGTCCACCGTTCAGGGCTGGGCGAGCGAAAAGAGACGCTCGCACTCCTTTACCTCAGGTACAGTAACTCATCAGAGACACATTTGGTAAATCCAATTAAGATTGAAATCATTTTTTTTTTTTTTTTAATGGTTAAAATAAAGTAATCGAAATTTAATAACAATATGGCCCTATGAAGTAAGTTTTAGTGTTTCTAAAATTCAGTTTTATTTATTTTTTTTTCTGATTCCGTTTTTTTTTTTTTTTTTAAATAGTTTAATTAAGTTTGAGTAATCAAAAAACATGTCTAATTAATTGAAATCATGAAACCTATACAGTTTAACAATAATTTATTAAAATATGAACAAAATTTTTCTATTTTCTTTTTTTATTTAATACGAATACATTAAATTTATAAAATGTAATAAGAAAAAATAAACATTATTTTTTGGCAAACAAAGTGCTGCACATCAGAGGTTTCTGTTAAAATTAAGAAGACTTGTGAAATGATTAAAAAAAGTTTTAATAATCAAAAAAAAGTCTAATTAATTGAAGTCATGAAACCTATATAATTTAACAATACTTTATTACTTACACAACTTCTAAAATGTAATAACAATATGGCCCTATGAAGTAAGTTTTAGTGTTTCTAAAATTGTTTTATTTTTATTTTTTCCAATTCCATTTTTTACATTTTTATTTTATTATTATTATTTATTTTAATTTAGTGGTTAAATTAAAAAGTAATAAAAAAAACATGTCTAATTAATTGAAATCATGAAACCTATACAATTTAACAATAATTTATTAAAATATGAACAAAAAATATTTTTTTAGGCTGTATAAAATGTTTTTTTTCCCCTAAATTCAGCTTTTTTTCCTCCTCAAATTCAGTGTTTTTCATTTTAAAGTTTTAATGGTTTAATATGATTTTATAATCAGAAAAGCATGCCTAATCGATTGAATTCATAAAACTTTAACAAAGTTTGATTTATTTTACAGTGTTAGGGGCCCTATTTTCTGTATTTATGATTTAATATGAATTTATTATCCAGAATGGTAATAATCAAAAAAAGGCATAAACATGACCAAAATAAAATAATTCTTTATTAAACCTTTTAAAATTTAACCTTTTAAAATGTAATAAGAAATAATAAACATTTACTCATAATTTTTTGGCAAACAAAGTGCTGCACATCAAAAGCATAAAAGAAGAATTGTGAAGTTATTCCTAAAAAAATGTATTATAATTATTAATGACATTTTAATTAAGTGTACAGGTCTTCTTTTTATTTATTCATCAAACATTTTCCTCATTGCAGAATTCAATGGGGTTTACAAATAGATGTGTAGACGTGTAATTGGTATTTGTGACCCTGGGCCACAAAACCAGTCATATGGGAAATCTTTTGGAAATTGAGATTTGAGATCATATGAAAGCTGAATAAATAAGCTTTCCATTGAATTAATGGTTTTTAAGATATTTGTCTGAGATACAACTATTTGAAAATCAGATGGTGCCAAAAAAAATCTAAATACTGAGAAAATTGCCTTTAAAGTTGTCTAAATGAAGTTCTTAGCAATGCATATTACTAATCAAAAATTAAGCTTTGATATGTTTACGGTAGGAAATTTACAAAACATCTTCATGAAACATAATCTTTACTTAATATCCTAATGATTTTTGGCATAAAAGAAAAATTCCTACTTGGTTTTGTGGTCCAGGGTCACATACATGAGCTTTGAATGCTGATATTTGTTGTCTCTACAGCCACGTATCAGAGGATCAAGCCTGTGGCGCCCCCTTCAGGCAAAGGACAGGACAGCAACTCCAGCTACTCTGTGACTCTCTTCATTGGAGATCGTGAGATGCCGTCCGTCTGTAAAAGCACAGCATTGGCTTCGCCAAACGGCATCCAGCAGGAGTCCTTCTCTGATCCCATGAGGAGCTACATGAGTCTCCCGCGACCACCCAACAAATCCGTCTTCAGGAAGTTCTTTGGAAAAAAGGAGTGATGGACACTTGATGTGACGCTTCCGGTCAAAGACCCTGACTGACATGTGCAGGACACAAGTTGAAAAACATTTTTCTTACATTTATTTATGGATCTGATGGCGAGAACCATTTTTGTAGACTTTTGTATGATAGTGTTGTTGCAAGATGTGTAATGTTCACTCCTTCAACTGCTCACTTTATCAGCCGTTTTGATATCAGGTGTAAATGGATGGTTTAGTCAAAAATGAAAATCATGTCATGGTTTACTCACCCTCATGCTGTTACAAACCCATAAGTGACCCTGGACCACAAAACCAGTCATAAGGGTCAATTTGTTGATATACACAGGGTGCGATTTGTGAAAAAAACAGTTACTCCAGTAAGACTAGCCTAATTAACCTAGTGTAATCTCTTAACAACGCACATTATAAACCCGTCTTTTTAGGCAAGTACCACATAATGAGTGTCATGTCATAAAATGTTTTTAATACGACGGAAACTGCGTCTAACGTGATCACTATTTAGTAAAAACATTGTAAGTTGGGCTTAAAGCATTGCTTACATTGTCAGTAATGATTTCATTAACACTGTTATTCAAACAACGAATAGATTATATAGAGAAAGCGAGCAAAGAGCATCAACGAAGCTTTTTGAAATTTGAATCAGTTACCACTGCGTCCCAAAACGATTCACTGATTCAAGGCGCTCCAATCGGATCGCGAATTCAAAGCGCGTGTTGCGAATCATTTGATTCAGAACAGGAATTCAAAGCGCGTGTCGCGAATCATTTGATTCAGAACAGGAATTCAAAGCGCGTGTCACGAATCATTTGATGCAGAACAGAAATTTAAAGCATGTATCGCGAAATCCCTCCCGGCAAATCGCACCCCTGAGCTGAATAAATCAGTTTTTCCATTGATGTATGGTTTGTTAGGATAGAAAAATATTTGGCCAAGAGACAACTATTAGAAAATCTGAAATCTGAGGGTGCAAAAAAAAAAACAACAAAACAAAAAAAAAACTACATATTGAAAAAAAAAACACCTTGAAAACTGCCCAAATGAAGTTCTTAGCAATGCATATTACTAAACAGAAATTAAGTTTTGATGTATTTAGAGTAGCAAATGTACAAAATATTTTCATGTAACACAATTTTTACTTAATTTCCTACTGACTTTTGGCATAAAAGAAAAATCGATTATTTTGACCTATACAATGTGTTTTTGGCTATTGCTACAAAAATACCCATGCTACTTATGACTGGTTCTGTTCTATTTTGTTATGGAACATCATGCATTTAAGTGCAGTTTTAATAATATTAATAATAGACAAGCAAGCAAGCTAGAAAAGAGGAGAAATGCACAGAAGAAGAGAAGTCAGTCAAGCTCCAAAAAGACAAAACACACCACAAAGGTAACAGTATGACTCGATTTCAGTTGCCCTGAAGTCATAAAACATCTTTGTGTGAGAAACAAGCCCAAATTTTAAGTCATTACTCTCTAACCAAACTGTTTAAATTTTACATGATTGAGGGCCGAGGGCCAAAAATAAATGCATTATTATCAATTATCAATAATGCATTATAATATATCTATCCTCCTGAGACCCGAGGAAAAAAAGTGTCATCATTTTTTTTTATTTTGTGTGTTTTCCTACTTCTTTTGGGTTAAAAAATTCTACAATTTAGAGTTTTTAATTTTTTTTTTTTTTTTTTTTTTTCATTTTACAGAATGTCCACTGTAGTGGACCACAGGACCATTTTGTTCGAAAAGACAGCCAAACTCAGACAACATGCAGTCATTAAATACATTAAGATGGTCCTGATGTCCACTATAATTGACATTTATAAAAAGCAAACAATTTAACTGCTTTGAAAGCTACATTTATTATTCATGACACTTTAATAAACAAATATATATTGGATAAACATTGTAGAAAACATTTAAAAAGCTATACTTTATATACATTTCCTCTTTCTGTAAAATGTGCTTTTTTTGGATGCAGTGTAAGAAGTAGTTCCTAACACACCAGCCAATCAAATGACATATCATTAGAAAGCCCAGGATGTCCTCTGTACAGTACAGCAGTTTTACAGAGTATCTCAAAAAATACAAAGAACATTCATGAAAACCCAATGTCCACTACAGAGGACACAAGTCAATGGGCTGGGTCTCAGGAGGATATATAATGCAATATGATGTATATAACTATATTATATTGATATATTAAATTACAGATTAAAAAATATATATTAGTCTATTACATCCAACAATATTATATTAAAATGCATAAATGTAATAATTTAATTTAATATTAAATTAAACATTTAAAAATCTTTTTTTTTTTTCAGAAAAATTCACCTGTTTTTGCATTTTAGTGCAAAATGCTAAAACAAAAATATTAACTGGAAATAAAGATATGCTTTAGTAGCTTTCAGTTTTGTTTTGTTTTTTTCAGTAGCAGTATTTTGTCTTCCTCTTGTTTTATGGCATTGCGGGCCAAATCAGAGGTCATCATGCTCTAATTTTGGGCATCTCTGCTCTCTGTAAATCTTCCTTTGTTGCTCTTTTGTCATTTTGGAGCTCAGCTGTCCAAGTCTCCTTTTGTTAAATGTCACCCTGGACCACAAAACCAGTCCTAAGTAGGACAGGTATATTTGTAGCAATAGCCAAAAATACATTGTCAAAATAAATGATAATTTTTTCTTTTATGCCAAAAATCATTAGGATATTAAGTAAAGATCATGTTCCTTGAAGATATTTTGTACATTTCCTATAATTATATTAAGAATTATCTTTTGATTAACAATATGCATTGCTTAGAACTTTATTGATTTTCTCAATATTAAGATTTTTTTGCACCCTCAGATACCAGATTTTCAAATAGTTATATATCAGCCAAATATTGTTATAACAAACCACACATCAATGGAAAGCTCATTTATTCAACTTTCAGGTAATGTATAGATCTCAATTAATAAAAAAATATGATGGGTTTTGTACTCCAGGGTCACATATAAAATGTGTGGAGGATGACATACCTGCAGAATTTAGCTTCATCACACCTGCCTAAACACTTTAATTATGTTTAATTAGGCCATAATACTAAAACTCTGCATGAAAGGGTCTCTCCATGAGACGGACTGGACAGAAAATAGTTCAAAAAGTGAACATCGTGAGGGTGAGTTACGACCTATTCACACTAAAAATGATTATTGTGTCAAAACGTGTTAGTTATAGCCATCATCATTGGTGTGAACTTTCATTTATGGATAAACTCTTCATTCAACCTCAACATTTTCCCATGCTGAGATTTCATTTTTTTCCCATGTGTATAAATGAGTGCAGTTTGCTGTGGATGTGATGACAGCCGTAAAATACTGCCACAATGAATCTACTGATATGAGACTTTCGATACTTAATGTGTTCAATGTTCCCACCACATTCCTCTTGAGGTGGTCTGACGTGTTTTCAGTTGTATGTTCTGTTTTTGGCGTGGATTGCAGTTTCTCTTGATGATTATCTTTATGTTTCAGAAGTCCACTCATTGTTTAGTTTCTCTGAGGTTTTGGCACATATTTTTTTTGTCAGCTTGTCATGTTTTTCTCTGTTGGCTGGTTTGAGTTCTGTGTGGTCTTTCAGGGTTCGTTCAACCAGAAATGAAAGCTCTGTCATTATTTATTCACTTGAGGGTGAGTAAATGTTGACCGTAATTTACATTTTTGGCCAACTGTCCCTTTAACATTTGATTCGCTTACTCTAGTGTTGCTTTCTGTATTTAAACTAATGCTGTGTGTCAGGATGTTTTTATAGCAAGATATTTTTTACTGTTTGGTCATGCATGGTCTTTTGAGACCATTTTATACAATTTAAACATGTTATGCATCATTTTAGACTTTTACAGTGGGAAATATGTTCAGATTGTAAAACATTTGTTGAATTGTGCCTTGAAAGGAAAATAATGTTTTATAAGCATTGTAAGAAAATAAGGTCTTTTAAAGAGGTGGCAAATCAGAAACGCTGCACTGGTTATGGTATCATTTTACTGAGTGATATACGTCTATAAACTACCATGCAATTATGAGTGTCCAAAAATAATAAATTTGATTAATAAATACTGCAGAATAAGTATAGCTGAAATTTGCACACAGCATCATATTGCATTTACCTGAAGAGGTAGCCAACAGATGAACCAAAACAATTGAATCATTTACGCTGGAACCGCTCTGGTTGATTCAGACTTGTGATTCAAGCGATTCACTAGCAAAAGCCGGATCGATATAAATGGAGCCATACATTTTCGAATTTCAACATCGCTTGTAACGATTTTTAAAAGCACGTAATTAAAGGTGAAACTGAGCTTTTCAAAACTCTAAATCAGGTAAGTCATTGCGTTAATGATTCACTGCTTCAGTCAAGTGCTTCAATCGGATCGCGTATAGCGAATCATTTGATTCGATTCGAGACTTCAAATCGCCTATCGCGAAGTCCTGATATGAAATGATGATACGCGAATTATTATTCAGATAGGGACTTCAGAGCTTGGATCGAAAATCATTTAATTCAGATGGAATGGGTTCGCGAGTCATTTCGCGAATTGAATGATTCAAATCAAATGATTCGCGATTCACAAAGTTCCGATTTAAGTCAAATGATTTGCGATCCGAAATGATGGTAAACAAATCATTATTCAGACCAGGACTTAAGAGCGTGAATCGCGAATAATTTGATTTAGATCGGAACGGGTTTGTGAATGATTTCGTGAATTGAAAGATTCAAAGCAACTGATTCGCGATTTGCTAATTTCTTCGAAGCGCGGATCGCAAATCATTTGATTTAGATCGAAACTTTGGAGCGTGGATCACGAATCATTTGATTTAGATCGGAGCTTTGAAGCGCGGATCATTTGCTTTAGATTGGAAGTTTGGAGCGTGGATCGCGAATCATTTGCTTTAGATCGGAACTTTGAAGCGCAGATTGCAAATTATTTGCTTTAGATGGAACACTGAAGGGCGGATTGCGAATTTAGATCGGAGTTTTGAAGCACTTTTTTTTTTTTTTTTTTTTTTTTTTTTAAAGCGCTTTTTTTTTTTTTTTTTTTTTTTTTATTAAACAATACAACAATCAAACAATTAAGACAGTACATTTAAAGAAAAAAAAGACAAAATAAAAGAAAGACAAAATATACAGACTTGTTGCCAGGATAAAAAAGAAAATACAATTACATCTCAAGGAGACACAAAGGATGAATATAAAGATACAGTTTTCAATGCTTTCAAATTAACAGAACTTTGGATAGTTTCTATATACTTGTCTAAGTCCACTTTGAATAAAGAAAAGAGAGGTTTAGAGCCAGTAAATTTTTGTTTATGAATGTGAAATTTAGCCAACAGAAAACACAAATTAATGATGTAATATTTATCAATATTCTCTTTTGAGCATTCAAATAATCCAAAGAAAGCATCTTTAAAGCAAAAAGAAAAGTCACTTACAAAATAAGACTGAATAAACATTAAAAAATCGGACCAGAATTTTTCTGTATAGGGGCATTGCCAAAACAAATGAATGAAGTCTTCTTCAGAGGAATGACAGAAACAGCAGTTCACTTCAATATCTGACTTATACTTCCTAAGAAAGATTTTAGTAGGGTAACATTTATGAATCAATTTAAATGTTATTTCTTTTACTTTATTAGTAAGCAGATACTTATGAGGCAAGGACCATACTTTCTCCCAAGGTATATTCTCCACAATATTATTCCAATATGATATCACATAGGGAATTGTTGTTACCTCTTTCTGGAAGAGAGACCTGATTTTATAATTATTTTTCTGTTGGTCTACAGAAAAGCATACATTTCCAACCATTGTGTCAGTCAAATTTAGAGAGTAAATACATGGCCATGGAAATGTAGTACCTTGCAACAGAAAGGACAAACCTGAGGGTATGGCATTAAAAACAACAGCATATTCATCGGCAGATACAGGAATATTATATTTCAAGAAAAAATCTGAATAGTTATAAAGCCTTCCTTGTGAGTTAAATAGCTGACCAACTAAAATAAGGTTGTTTTCGAACCAGTCCTTGAAGAAAAGTGATTTATTCTTGTAGAGAATATCCTTATTGTTCCATAAGTAATATCTGTGTGGAGAAAAGTTGTGTTTGTATATGAGGCACCAGGCCAACAGCATCTGCTTGTGGAAATTATAAAGTTTGACAGGGATCTTAGAAACATTATAATTACAAAGTAAAAGAAAATTCAGGCCACCAACTTTAGAGAAAATATAATTAGGGATAAAATTCCAGAGTGAAAAGGGATTTTTAAGAAAATTCTTTAGCCAATTAATTTTAAAAGTGTTGTTTAAGGTGTTAAAATCCAAGAAATCCAGTCCCCCCTGTTTTGTTGGATTCATCATTACTGATTTTCTGATATAGTGAGTTTTATTTTTCCAAACAAAATTGTTTAACATGCTATCAACCTTTTTTAATGTTTTTTTATCAACCTCCAAGGAAAGAGCAGCGTAAGTTAGTCTGGACAATCCTTCAGCTTTAGAGAGCAGAATTCTTCCTCTTATTGATAAGTCTCTCTGCAGCCACATATTGAGTTTCCGTTGAGTTTTCACTATTAAAGGGTCGAAATTTAGTTGACATCTTGTTCTTTGGTCTTTATTAATTACAATACCCAAGTATTTAACTTGATCTTTCACAGGGATGTTGCATATAGAGGGAACTTGACAGTGTTTAATTGACATTAATTCACATTTGTTGATATTTAAACAGAGACCCGAAGCTCTGGAAAAGGACTCAATCAGTTTTAAAGCCAAAGGGATTTGGGAGGCATCATTCAGAAATAAAGTTGTGTCATCAGCCAGCTGGCTAATTATAATCTGTCTATCGTCAATTGTGATACCTTGTAGATTATTAGTGGAAATATGCAGAGCTAAAAATTGAGAGGCAAGTAAGAATAAATATGGAGATATAGGACAGCCTTGTCTTACTCCACGAGTCAAACTAAATCTTGGTGAGGTTCCGAATTTTAATTTAATAGCACTATTATTATTTCTATATAATGTCCTGATGGCTCTACAAAATTGATCTCCAAACCCAAATTTTGCAAGAGCCTGAAACATGAACTTGTGCTCAAGCGAATCAAATGCTTTGTAGAAGTCTAAGAAAAGCAGAAAACTGTCATTAGGAACGAGATCCTCATAATCTAGCAGATCTAAGACTAATCTTATATTATTTGTAATGTGACGTTTCTCTATAAAACCTGACTGTGATTCATCAATAATACTGTTAAGGACATCTTTCAATCTTCTTGCTAAAATTAAAGCTAAAATTTTATAATCATTATTTAGTAGGGTGATTGGCCTCCAGTTTTCTAGACATTCTCTATCTTTATTGGGTTTGGGTATCAGGGTAATGACTCCTTGTGTCATGGTTGGTGGAAGTGCTTCCAATTCAACACTTTCCTCAAACACTTTTAATAAGAAAGGAGAAAGGTTTTCACCAAACATCTTGTATAGCTCAGCAGTTAGACCATCGCTGCCTGGACTCTTATTATTTTTTAAACTCTTAATTGCCTGTAGGATTTCTGATTGAGATATATCATCATCGCAAGCTTCTTTATCTTCTAATGAAATAACTTTGTTTTGACTAATAGATTCAAAAAAGGATTTGGCTGAATTATCACAGTATCTTGATGTATACAAATTATTATAAAATGTAGAGCAAAAAGCAGCTATTTCCCCAGGATTTTCAAGAACTCCATCATTTGTTCGGAGACAATCAATGGAAACATTCATACCATTGAATCTTTCCAATCTGAAGAAATAGGCTGAGTTTTGTTCTCCTTCTTCCAGCCATTTTTTTCTGGATCTAACATAAGCTCCCTTAGCTTTGGCTCTATACAGCTCATCTAATTTATACTGTAGTTTGGAGTATTCAGCATTTTGAGCATCTGTCAATGGTTCCTTAAATGATAAAGCAGACAGCTGTGAAAGAACTTCATCTTCTATTAATCTGTTTTGTTTTGCTATATTACTTCCAAATTTTCTTAAGAATTTCCCCAATTCATATTTTAGAAGCTCCCAGTTACGTCCATAAGCTTTCTCTGATTCCGCCCTTTCCCAGTAAACTCGGATCAATTTATCAATTTGTTGCTTGACCTGTTCATATTTAAGAAGGGAATTATTTAATTTCCAAAGTAACGCTTTATGAATTGTAGTATTTTGTGATAAATTAATTGAAATATAAATAGCATTATGGTCAGTCAGTGGACTATTGCTAATATTAACAGAGATATTATTGTTTCTTAATGTTTTAGAAATCAGCCAATAATCGATTCTGGATTGCCTTGACCGGTCTTTGTTACACCAGGTGTACTGTATTACATTTGGATACATTTCTCTCCAGATGTCAACTAAATCAAATTTATCCATAAACATAACAAGATTTGCATTTGGAGAAGCTGCTTTCCGTGGAGGGTGTCGATCTAGCATGTTATTCATTACTATGTTAAAATCACCACCTAAAATCAGAAAGGCAGTAGGATATTTCCCTAATGCAGATGAAAGTTTTTGATCTAGCCTGTTAAAGAAAGTGCAGTTTTCCTTAACAGAATTGTATCATTAAAATGATACTTCATAATCCCTACTCCAGCGGAATATTCTGACCCATGCGACAGCCATATTTCATTGCCCCACTGTGACCTCCAAAATTTAGTGTCTTCACATGTAGAGTGACTTTCCTGGAAAAAACAGAAATCTACTTTGTGCCTCTTAGAAAACAAAAATAAAGCCTTCCTTTTAACATTATTTTTCAAACCCCTGGCATTTAGAGAAAACAAAGACAAAGACATAAAAACGAAACAAGAGAAAAATACCTAAAGAACTAGGTACAGAACAAGATATCAATTAGTATAGAAAAAACTACACCAGAATAAAACAAAAAAGCGATAGTTCGCTTAACTCTGCAACGTGAAAAATATAATAAGTATAAGGGCTTGGGTAAAAGATTCTTTCGTTTTCTTTTTCCCCACTTTTGTTAGTTCTTCCTTACTTTCGTTTTTCTTTCAGTCGTTAAGATGTCTTCTTCAAAATGTACACTCAGTCTCATTGACAAAAAAGGATGGATTCATAAAAACAAATATTCATAACAAGGTCCTACATGAGCAAGTCCCAAAAATGAAAGTAAAAAAAAACAGTCTACAGTCTGGCCATCCTTTCTGAAATAAGGAGATAAAAAAAAAAGAGCCATGGAGCAGGTCGTGCTTACCAGTTCCGCAAGTGGTGCGCGGGAACTTCAATGAGGATGCAGGAGCATCTTTCAGCTCAACTGATCATTGGCAGAAATCCTCCTACCATCAATATAAGCAAACGGGCCTCTGAAGCCCGCTCTCTTCCCCTCCTTTCTCGCTCGTTCTACAATAGGCCAAAGTTTGTTCCTGGCGTCTTTGGTGCTTTGCGTCAGGTCTTCGGAAATCCTGATGTTCCTCTCTTTGAGGACGGCGGCGGTTCTGGCATCCCTCCAGATCTGATCTCGGACGTTGCGCGAAAGAAACTGTACTATAATGCGGCGGCTCGAGACGGCTCCCTCAGAACGAGGACCCAGTCTGTGGGCGACATCAACTGTGTAGATGAGCTGGTCCGCTATTACTGGGGAAACTTTGCTGAAGAGATCGATAAGAATCTTCCGGACATCTTCTCCTCGCTGCTCTGGAATACCAGACACTCGCAGATTCCATCTTCTCTTGTAAGCATCCATTTCTTCGCATTTGTTACGCAGCACACGGTTCTCCTTTTCCAATGATTCCACCTTAGTTTCTAGCGAGCTCACCTTGCTGGTCACCTCTTCAACTTGACTGTTCATAAACTCAAGCGCTTCAGTCACACTGTTTAACGAACTCGTGTTTTCTTTCACAGTCGTCTCGAGGGATTGCATGCGAGTCAGAAATTCCGCTTGCATTTTTTCGACTCGCTCCAAAACTGGAGTTTTGAAGCACGGACCGCGAATCATTTCCTTTAGTTCGGAGCTTTGAAGCGCGGATTGCGAATCATTTGATTTAGATCGGAGCTTTAAAGTGCGGATCGCGAAGCATTTGATTTAGATCGGAGCTTTGAAGCGCTTTTTTTGAAGAACAGTTTTTCCAAACAAATTGTTTAACATGCTCAACCTTTTCTAATGTTCTTTTATCAACCTCCAAGGAAAGAGCAGCATAAATTGGAGCTTTGAAGCGCGGATCGCGAATCATTTGCTTTAGATCGAAACTTTGGAGCGCGGATCGCGAATCATTTTTTTAGATCGAAGCTTTGAAGGGCAGATCGCGAATCATTTGCTTTAGATCGGAGCTTTGAAGCGTGGATCGCGAATCATTTGCTTTAATTAGAGCGTGGATCGCGAATCATTTTTTTAGATCGAAGCTTTGAAGGGCAGATCGCGAATCATTTGCTTTAGATCGGAACTTTGGAGCGGGTTCGCGAATCATTTGATTTAGATCGGAACTGCTTTGTGAATGATTACGCGAATTGGATGATTCAAAGCAAGCGATTTACGAATTTCTTTGAAGCGCGAATCATTTGCTTTTAGATCGGGACTTCGGTGCGGGTACACGAATCATTTGTTTCATATCAAGTAATTTCGGAGTAATTTCCAGAATCTTTGGGGGGTTTTTTTAACTGTAGAGAACATCAAACTATTAAGGCAGTAGGCCTACAGTCATTACAGTTCTATTGTTCAATAGCCTAAGTCTCATTGACCATCAAAAAGTGGTGCTTGAAAAGTCCTTGAAAGTCCTGAAATTTGAAAGCAAATTGTGCATCTTTGTTTTGTAAAAAGAGCAAAATGTGTTTCGGCAACGAAAGCCTTCAGTCCTGGGATAAATCAATGACTGCAGCTTCTCTCATAGTAAAGAAATGAGCAGTTTGTTTGTTTGATGCCTGTTTTAACGATCCGCCTGGCACAATTCAACACACCCTCGTCTTTTCCCCCTCAGATGGGGATTTCAAAAGCGCTGATATGGCAACTACAGATAAACATGGTAAGAAAGCCTCCACAATAATCATTAAAACAGCGCGGAGGAGATCTGAGCCTTCCGGCCCGAGCCTAAACCCTCAGAGGTCGATGGCGCGCTCGTGTGTTTGCATATGAAAAGCTGTTATGACTGGAAGCTGGATGCCCCTCCAATCCTTTTAAGCTTTCAAAGAGTCTCCGCATACATAATTGGTGAGTATTTCATGTTGAAAATTATAATAAGAGACGGTACAGTCGACACTCGAAATGAAGCAAAGCGGGGATGCGAAACAAAAGAGGATTCGCGGTAAATCCCAGCGTCCCGGACCCGCTGACAGCGGGGGGTGAAAGTGCTCAAACAATGGCTTTCAGCACACGGTCAATGTCGGATTAGAATGCATTAAGTACTCGAAATGTGCCAAGTGCAAAGGGATGGAGCTTTTTAATGGGCGTGTAAAACACTGGAGCTCCATTCAGCATCCGCCTTGTATGTGCCATAGTCAAGTATGGAAACCAAACCCCAGTCAGATACAGTTAAGGTCAAAAGTTTACACACACCTTGAAGAATCTGCTAAATGTTAATTATTCTACTAAAATACATGTTGTTTTTTTATTTAGTAGCCTACTGACCTGAATAAGATAATAAAAGACGTTTGCATAGTTCACAAGAGTAAAATAATAGTTGAATTTATAAAAATGACCCTGTTCAAAAGTTTACATGCCCTTGATTCTTAATACTGTGTTGTTACTGTGTTTTACTGTTTACATGTTCTCCTGTGATGTATTGCTTGATTTTATTGCTTTTTAATTAGTATTTTTTTCTTCTTTTTGTTTTGCTTTTAGAACTGTACTGCCTTAATGGTTTGATGTTCAAAAAAGAAATCATAAAAAAGGAATGCGAAATTGCTCCGAAATCCTGATACGAAACAACTTTGCGTATCGTGAATCTTTTAATTTGAATTATTCAATTCACAAAATGATTCATGAACCCGTTTCAATCTGAATCAATGATTCGCTATACGCACTCTGATTGGAGCGCTTCGAAACAGTGAATCGTTTTGCGACACAATGGTTTAACTGATTCTGCGTTTGGAAAAGCTTTGTTTCACCCACCCATGCTTTTTAAAATCGTTACAAGCGATGTTGAAATTCGAAAATAAATGATCTGGCTTTTGATAGTGAATCGTTACAGCGAAAACGACTCAATTTGACTGATCTGTTCCTCTTTTCACATCTTCAGCCATGTTTACACGACACTGTCAGTGCTATTACTTGCTTAGCTCAGTTGTTTTCTGACATTAACTGAAATAACTTAAAAAAATATGTTTTTTTGACTTGTGAATGATTTGAATTTTGCGTGAAAAGATGTGCTTATTGACTAAATTGTCTTTTTTTAATAATGCAAGCACTTTTCAATTACCTCTTCAGGAATATTGCTATTTTCAAGGGTTTTCTAGGCCTTATATTTCAAAAGAGCAAATTCAAGTACTTTAAGCACCTTGTACGAACCCTGTCGCTTGCATCTAATGAACCAGAAGTCTCGCCCGTAGGCTTACTTCTATTTTGAAGAATAAGGTGGATACATGGTTATTTGTAAAATTTGACCAGCCCACTTTATTTTATGACTGGTTATAGCTATTATAATAATGTAATTAAAACATCAGTAGGCTATATAAGTCTGCAATGGTGCACTGTTCTATACAGCCTTGTAATTCATTGTATTTTTCAGCAGCCTTTCTCTTATCCATTTCTTAATCTATTATTTTTGCTTGCATATATCCAACAAAATATTTGTACTGTATACCATAATGTATGTCTGCCTGCAGTTAAAAAGTTTTTCATATTTTTTATAATAATAATATTTTGCTAAACACTTTGATTTTTGAACTAATATAGGCTATTATTGCAACCATATAGTCTATGAATGAAAATGCATATTTTTCTCTAAGAAAACTTAGAGAGTGTGGGCTGCTTCTGGTGCTTGGATATCTACTTCAATATAATGAGGTCTAAGTTTAAATGCGCTACAATTTATTTATTTATTTATTTTTAATGAACCCTTTTTTTACCCTCTATTTAACAGTATTAACTTACAGTAGTGAAATACGTCTTCCCTCAGGTAGATTGAATGTTTTCCTGTCAATGTTGAGCTCATGATCAAGTTGCATTTGCCCAAACTGATTTGCCAAAATCAAAATGCGGATGATGAAGAGGATTCAGCTTGGTTTTAAAGCCATCCTATTACGCTCACAAATAACACAATAATTTGTGCAAAAAGAATGAATAATTATCAAATGACAATAGGGCTGAAACGATTAGCTGACATTATCGACAACGTTGACAATAATTTGATCATCGACAAATATTTTTGTTGTCGAGTAGTCATCTCATATGATGTAATGTAAGAGCCTGCAATAATGTGGTTTGACCAGTGTGGCGCTGTAGCGCAAGACTGTAATTCAGCCCTCCTGGATGCAATTCAAGAGAAGAAGACACAGTGCTTCAGAGCAAACGCAGCAGAATCTGGGCGGTGTTTGGATCAGTATGTAAATACATATTGCGTGCTTTCCTCTCAGTAACGAAATAAACAACAAAAACTGACAACAGTGTGAAAGCAGCAGTTTAAAATGCATCTGATTACAACGATGTGGATGTTTGCATGAGTTCTGCAGTTCAGTAACATTAACTCCAGTAATGTCTGCTCACATCATGTTTTTTTTCATTATGCAATAGATAGCCTTAAATCAAACAGCTTTACGGTATTTAACATGAAAAATCTGTCGCTTTCATTTAGAATTACTACTTGATTTCCTGTTATAAAGCAGCTCTCCAGTGCGGAGCTAACTAATGAGAAAAATGTTTTATTAGTGGGAAAAAAATTATTTCATAGTGATAGTTTGGTTTACAGAGATCAAAACTTGATCTAGCTCAGGACTGTTTTGGTTATTATAACCCTAAAAGGTATTTTAAGACATTATGTTGTAAATAAAATAGTTTATGCAAAAAATAGAGCCTCTTATCACTTACCTTTATTTTGTTTCTTATCCATATAACTCACAAAAGGAGATCTCGTGTCTCATTTTGAGTGCCAATTACATCTATTTATCTAATGAATAGGTAACAATTTACAATAAGGTATCATTTGTTAACTTTAGCTAATGTATTAATTAACATGAATGAACAATGAACAATACATTTTTTTTACATTTCATGTATTTGTTAATGTTGGTTAATAAAATACAACTGTTCATTGTTTGTTCATGTTAGTTCACAGCGCATTTACCAAATGTTAAAAAAACACAACTTTTTGATTTTTATAAATGCATTAGTAAATGTTGAAATTAACATTAACTAAGATTAATAAATGCTGTAAAAGTTTTGTTCAATTTTAGTTCATATTAACTAATGTTAAGTAATGAACCTTATTGTAAAGTATTACCAATTCATTGTATAATAATTGTAATTACATAATATGGTTTTCTAAAGCTGAAGTGACCTTTATTTATGTTAGAATTTGTATAATATAATATTTTTACTAATTGCAAAAGTCTACAGATTAATCAGTGAAATATTTGACGATTAGTCGATTAATCGTTCTAATAATCATTAGATTAATCGATTATCAAAATTATTGTTTGTTGCAGCCCTAATTGACAATCAGTATTCATATGGGCTGGTGGTCATATGGCATATGCCTGCGGATACGGGACAAACTGTGTTACGGCTTTTATACGGGACGTGCCTTTGATGCCTTAAATAGCGGCAAAAATCCTTGAAACCCCAGTGGCATGACAGTATCAGCCCTCGCGGCCAAAAAAACAGACCGTCCCACCGGGAATTCTCCTGGTGCTCCCGATTAGCTAATTCAGGCCTGAACAGTTGTGTATATAGGCTATAGTCTTTCCTGTTTTTCATTTAGTGTTTGTGTGTGTATGGCTGTATGCCTGACATCAGTGAGACAGGACATTCATTTAATCCAGTTCTCTGTCAGTGACTCACTATTTCGAAGTTCAGCATGGCTGCTATTTTATGTCTCACCCCAGTTTGATCCCCAGCGCTCATGATGAATCAGTGCAGACTGAAAAACTCTCAAGGACTTTCACAAAAGACATTCGTCTGTGGTCATTAAAAGCCTCCCACAGGAAAGCAAATCACAAGTGAGATGTGCTTAAAGATTAATTACAGAAGATGAGGAGAATTTTGCTTTTCATTTTGCTTTTCTGATTTTCATTCTCCATATGAGACAAAGTTCATATTCAAATGTCATATAGTGAGGTCCAAAATGTCACTTTCTGACATGCTGCTGTCACTTTTACGTCATGATGTTGATAAATGAGTGGAGCACATTTAAAAAGACCATTGACTGGTGGTGACGAGTCAATTACACCAGTGAAAGGCAACAATCGAGGTCTTTCTCTGCCAGTCATCAGAAGGCCTGAATTGGAGAGTATCCGGTCAATGGCAGGGCAGAGGGGCGTGTGTCACCTCACTGCTTGTGTCACAAAGGTCACGACCCGCTCCTGTACCCTGCGCCGCTGTCAACATTCGATCACACCACAGGTCAAACTCACTCCACTCTTCGGGACAAGAAAGAAAAAATCAATGTGCACTAACGGGCGTCTCACATTCTAGTCATATCCTTGTCTGAAATCTAAAATGTACTTAGATTTATCAAAGATTTATATATAAAAATATAGGCTATACCAGACAAAAGTTTGGAATAAGTAAGATTAAATTTTTGTTGTTGTTGTTGTTTTAAAGAAATCTCTTTTGCCCACCACGACTGCATTTATTTGATCAAAAATCCAGTAAAATTAGTAAAATATTGAAATATTATTACAATTTAAAATAACTATTTTCTATTTAAATATATTGTAAAATGTAATTTATTCCTGTGATCAAAGCTGAATTTTCAGCATCATTACTCTAGTCTTCAGTGTCACATAATTCTTTAGACATTCCAGCTACATTGCTGCTCAAGAAACATTTATGATTATTATCAATGTTGAAAACAGTTGTTCTGTATCACATGGTTTCGTGGAAACCATGATACCTTTTTTCAGGATCCGTCGATGAATAGGAAGAAATCTTTCGTAACATAAATCTCTTTACTGTCACTTTTGATCATTTTAATGCATTCTTTTTGAATTGTTTTTGTTTTTTATCTTTTTGACCACAAAAATATGAAGTTTTCAACATTGGTGATAATTAGAAATGCATCTTAGAATGATTTCTGAAGGATGATGTGACACTGAAGACTGGAGTAATGATGCTGAACATTTAGCTTTGTATCACAGGAATAAATTGCATTTTAAAATATATTCAAACAGAAAACTTATTTTAAATTGTAACACTATTTCAAAATTAGTTTTTTTCTGCATTTTTAGTCAAGTAAATGCGGGCTTGGTGAGCAGAAGAGACTTCTTTCTATAAACATTAAAAAATATACAATAGCATTGCCATGATGCATTTCTAGTGGATTTTGCAAAGCATCTCTGTGGTGAGTTAAATCTAGTTATGCATGGGCAAAAGTTCACAGAAATGTAATGGAAGACTTGCTAACTTTCAACAGACTCCTCTTATAATTTTAATGCATTCTTTTCTCTAAGCTCGAGCTGACGTGTTTGACCCAGTGTCATGGGAAACTCTCTGTCCAAATGTGTCCCTGAGGGCCGTTTCTGACCATCTCTCTTGTTATTGTCACCGCTGGCCAGTTCCTCAGAGGTCACGACCTCTCTCAGTACCCACTGATTCATATGAGGAGGCTGGAATCCTATATCGCGTCCCAGGGCAATAAAGACGTGTTTGTCAGATGGAAAAGACTGAAAAACTAGAGCTCTTCACTTAAGCAAAAAAAGAAAAAGTTGCTCTATGTGCAGTACTTTTAATGACAACACATTCAAGATGTACATTTTATCAGCTCACGCATTTCCTGGGATTTGAACCCATGACTTTGGTGTTGCAAGCATCGTGTTGGAGCTATAGAAAATAATTTTCGTGGCTCTCAGTTTGTACAAACAGAAGAGTCGGTTGTACAGCAGAAATGTGAAGCTTGAATTTTGCATTTCAGTTGAATTTTGCATAAAATGTTCAGAAAGGTGATATGCAAGTCACAAAAATAGACAAACTGTCTGCATAGATAAAATGCAAATGTAACTCTGATATGAATATAGTAATGTAAACTTGTAGTTTCATCTATATTTAAAAAAATAATTAATTAATTAATTATTTGATTATTATTTGATGAACTAATACTAAATAGTTTAATATGCAAACAAAGGGTTAAATGTGTAAATCTGATATGAAATTAAATATCAGTCGATGTGTCTGTATTTGAACTGTCAATAAATGTCAAAGTTAACAGAATTATAATTTGATTAACTAATTGTAAATAATTTAATATGCAAAACAAAGGGTTAAATGTGTAAATCTGATATAAAATAAATAGGAATATAAGTCTTATAAGCAGATGTGTCTGTATTTGAATGGACAGTAAATAAAAATAAAAAAAATAGCTGAATTATAATTTGATGAACCAATAGCAAATAATTTAATATGGAAAATAAAGGGTTAAATGTGTTAAAAAAGGGCTAATTGTATTTACAGTAATTCACTTACAATGAACCTTAATTAAATTAATTAATTTTAAATGTTGATTTGAGTATAAAAATCACAATTTATAGTATGATTTTAATTTAGTTTAGATTTTAATTTACTTTCATAGCAAATAAAGAACTTTTCAGCAACGTAGCCAAAATGGCCGCCAACTGAACTGATTTGCCTCTGAGGACAGTTTGTGGAGGTACATAATGTCCCTTTCTGCTATTCTTGTGTGTGTCATGAGAAAGTTACCAGGTTTTCCATCTTCATGTGGTTGTGACAGACTCCTGGATAACTAGACAATGTTAGTAAGCGATTTCATGACACAAGTGTCATGTTAACATGTATAACGTTTAAGTCTTAAGAGTTTATGTGATTGTTTTGCCCACTGCAATGTCTTGCATCACAGACGTCCCTTGTTAAGTGCATTACTATAAAACAATTTGTACTTGTTTTTACAAACTGAAGTACAATTCAAAGAA
The DNA here is from genome assembly GCA_033026305.1 of Cirrhinus molitorella. Lineage (NCBI taxonomy): Eukaryota > Metazoa > Chordata > Actinopteri > Cypriniformes > Cyprinidae > Cirrhinus > Cirrhinus molitorella. The sequence continues at coordinate 4,454,938 of CM065126.1, read as the reverse complement.
TTAGTTTTTTGGTGTTTTACCTGGATGGTTCCTGTAATGGTCCTTCTCATAAGTTGTGCCAGAGATGCATGCAAATGGTTAACCTTCAATCTAGCTTTACCTCATCACACTCATTTATTCACAAAGCTAGTTTTTGAATAGATGTGAGAGTGTTTGGCTCAAGAACAGGTGTCTGGTATCGTGTGTTCGGCTCTCCAGTGATCTGTGCTTTTATATCTCTTTACTGTGGTCTTCCTCAGCCGCTTTGATCTGCGTGGCTTCAAAGGTGAAACCCTACACGCGTGTTTTGAAGGGTAGTGATGTATGTGTGTCCTCAAGTCATCATGGCTCACAACGCTTTTGAAGAAAACTTCTATTTTTGTGGTTGGTCCTGTACTTTTGTTCTGCTCTTTCATACAAATCACAACAGACTGTGTTTTAGGAGAGGGTTAAATGTGTAAATCTGATGTAAAAATGAATCTGATAAACAGTTTTGTCTGTATTTGAGCTGTCAAACAGTTAAAAACAGTAACTGGATATATTGCAATTTGATTGGCAACTGCAAATAAGTCAGTATGCAAACAAAGTGTAAATCTAATATAAATATAAATCTGATAAACAGTTTTGTCTGCATTTGAGCTGTCGATTAATAAAAAAATAACAGAATCATAATTTGATTAATTGCAAATAATTCAATGTGCAAATGAAGGGTTAAATGTGCAAATGTGATATAAATATAAATTTGATTAGCAGTTTTGTCTGTATTTGAGGAACCAAACAGTTAAAAACATTAACTGAATGAATCGTAATTTAATGAACTAAATGCAAATAATTATAGAAGTAAACAAAGGGTTGAAAGTGTAAATTGATATAATTATAAATCTGATAAGCAACTTTGTATTTTAACTGTTAGTCAATTAAAAGTAAACTAAATTATAATTTGATTAAACAATTGAAAATAATAGTTATGCAAACAAAGGGTTAAATGCAATTCTAAAATAAATCTGAAAAGTTTTGTCTGTATTTGAGCTGTCAATTAAAAATAACTGAATAATAATTTGATTCATTCATTGCAAATAATTCTATATGTAAACAAAGGGTGAAAAGCGTATATTTCATGAATTTAAGTCTGATAAGCAACTTTGTATTTGAACTATCACTCAGTTAAAAGTGAACTAAATTATAATTATAATAAATTAGAATAAACAATTGAAAAAAAAATCAATGTAAACAAAGGGTTAATTGTAAGTGTAATAGAAATATGAATCTGATAAACAGTCTGTATTTGAGCAGTCAAACAATTACCAAAACTGTTTTGTAATTTTATGAACTAATTGCAAATAATTCATAGGAAAACAAAGGGTTAAATGTAAAAATCTGATATATAAAACTGATGAGTTTTGTCTGAATTTGAGGAGCCAATTAACTAAAAAATAACTGAATTATAATTTGATGAACTAATTGCAAATACTTCAATATGCAACTAAAGGGTTAAATGTGTAAATCTGATATAAATAATACTCTGATGAGCAGTTTTGTCTGTATTTGAGCAACCAAACAGTTAAATATCATAATTTGATTAACTACTTCCAAATAATTAATATGTAAACAAAGGGTTAAATGTATAAATCTGATAAGCCATTTTGTCTGTATTTGAGATGTCTTACTATTAAACATTAACTAAATTAACTGTAATTTGATTCACTAATTGCAAATAGTTCAATATGTAAACAAAGGGTTAAATGTGTAAATATAAATGTTAATATAAATGCATATCAATTATATTAATATAAATCAGTTTTTTTCTGTTTTCCATAAATTAAAAAAATAATAATAATTATAATTTGATTAACTAATAATTCAAGTATAGCAAATAGTTAAATATGGCAATCAATATTTACAGGAAAAAAATGAAGATGCTTAAAAAGGCTTTTATTGTTTTTGTTTGCATATCGTGATTTTATTTGCATTATAATTAACATGTTAACAGTTGAACAATAAAATAAAAACAATTCAATTCAACAATGAATTCTGTTCCATCCTTTTGACCAATATATTGTGCTGTCTTTAATTCCCAAAGTCTGTCTTTTATGCATTTAATAATTCAGTATCTAAGACTAATACATGCTGCCGGCTCTTTATTCTCCAAATGCTGCTTTTGTCCGGTGTGCATCTCTCATTTGCTGTATTCTGAGCCATCGGTTAATTGGTAGCACGCCTGTCTGTTTTGATTCATCTCAATGTGTGAGGGAGCTTGTTGTACACTATAATATATTAAAAAGGTGTTCACAAAAGATCCCTCACTCTTCACTATACGCCCCAGACTGTAACAGCCTCCCCAGGCTTCATTCAGACATTTGCAGGGAGGGGTTAGACATTTAGCGTCTGCCCTCCATGAATGCATGTCAGCGATATGGAAATGAAAGCCGATTCGAAGGCGTCCAAACATGCTTATTCAGTAAGGCTTTGTGTTGACTGCTTTGTCAATGAGTGAAGAAATACACGCGTACACACACCCCATCTGTATGCGCTGGCACTGGATGGCCGAGCTCTTATGGGGAGATGCTCGTGGTTATGACCAAGACTCTTCTGCAAGCTCAGATAAAGTAGATTTATGGAAATGGCTTCTGACCATTTTCAGTGAGGCTAAACTCATCTTTAGCATGCACAAGAAAAAAGCCACTGAAAGCAGTTTTAGAACAAAAAAACAAAAAAAAAACAGGATACAGAATCATTAGGCATCATGATGCTCTGGCGTTAAATGATATTAGCCCATTTAAAAGAGAATGAGTCAACATTTATTCAGAAACTTTAGTAGGCTAATATTTCACATCAATTATAATTAAATTACTATTCTAAGCAATCACCTACCAGACCATTACAGAGAGAAGGAGACTCTTACTTATATTGAAGGAGGGAGCTGTTTTAGACTCCAGAACATCCTAGCAACTGCATAGAAACACCCTGGCAACCACCCAAATCATTCTAGTAATCACATAGCAACATACCAACAGCCATTCAGAATGCTTTCGAATTTGCATAGCAACATTCTAGCATTTCAACAAAGAAACCACTCTGAATACTCTAGCAACTGCATAGCAACACCCTGGCAACCATTCAGAACATCTTAGCAATCGCATAGCAACATACCAACAGCCCCTCAAAATGCTTTAGAATCTGCACAGCAACATTCTACCAATGCAACCACTCAGAACACCCTAGCAACTGCATAGCAACACCCTGGCAACCATTCAGAACATCCTAGTTATCACATAGCAATGTACCAACAGCCCCTCAAAATGCTTTAGAATCTGCACAGCAACATTGCACCCTAGAACACCCTAGCAACTGCATAGCAACACCCTGGCAACCACCTAAAACATCATAGTAAACTAACAGCCCATCCGAATCCTTTTAGCAACTGGATAGCAATACAATACTCTAGCAATACATGTAACCAGAATACCCTCGCATCTGCATAGCAACACCCTGGCAACCACCCAAAACACCTAAGCAATCACATAGCAACACACTAACGGTGCCTCAGAATGCCTTAGCAATTGCATTGCAACATTCCAGCAAAAAAAAAAAAAATGCTTTATAATGTGCACAGCAACATTCTAGCAATGCAACCACCAGAACACCCTAGCAACCCTGGCAATCACCCAAAACAGCACATTATAGCAAACCCTTCATAGCCCATCAGAATGACTTTAGAAACTGCACAGCAACATTCTAGCAATGCAGCCACTCCAAATACCTTAGCAAAACCCTGGCAACCACTGGGTAATTGCATAGCAACGCACTAAAATACCCCAAATTGCCTTAGCAATTGCATAACAACATTCCATCAAAGAAACAGCTCAGGATACTTATAGCAACACCCTGGAAACCACCCAGAACACCCTAGCAATCACATAGCAACACACTAACAGCCCCTCAAATCCTTTTCAACTGCACAGCAACATTCCAGCAAAGAAACCACTCTAAATACACTAGCAAATACATAGCAACACCCTGGCAACCCCCCAAAACACCTTAGCAATTACATGGCAACATCCTAGCAATGCAATAAACCAGAATACCCTAGTAATGCCATATCAATATACTAACAGTTACTTTTTTATTTATTAGCAATGACCTAGCAACCATCCAGAACACCCCAACTACTAGAGGTGTAACAGTTCTCGGTAAAAAAACAAAAACGAACAGTACCGTTCTCCACCCACGGTTCGGCACGGACTAGGATTTAAATCTGACAACGCATCTGTAATATTGTTTTTTTTTTATAAACAACAACACTTAAAACAAACAGGGCTCAGCTAATGTATGTTTCTCTTGATGGATATACATTCTGGCTTCCCAATACAACAACAACGATGGAAATAAAACATGGACAAACTTTGCTTTCAGTGCATTCCAAAAATATTCTGCCCCTTTGCAACCCTGAAACACTGTAAAGTGTATATATACAGTCTTTATTAGTGAATTTCTAAATGTCCTTTTATGTGAAACATTTCTTTTTTCATGGTTAAACTGATTTCCCATGGCACACGTCATGCACTGGTTGGTTATGCAAGATGACGTGAGGTTCGTTAAAGGGATAAATCTTGGAAGACAAATGCATATAGGGTCAGTATTGTCCGTCGCAGTGGGTGAGATATGGGACAGGAGTTGGCACGGCCCCCGTCAGCGCTATTATGTAATCCATCTGTGCTGCCGCCACGGGCGATTGGCAACGCCTTTAAAAGAACAGCAACGGGGTGACCCTCACCAGTCCCCTGACAGCCACAACTCTACCCACAATCCCCTTCTCAATCTGTCTGGCCCTCTGCAGCCCTTCACCTTCAAATGACCTGGAACAAACACACACACACACTGTTATTCAGAAACATTATGAACCTGTTTTGATGTTCAGTGACATTTAAGGAACACTGGACATAACGGTGACTGTGTTGTTTTTTGAAAGCAATGTTTTAACACTTTTTAGAGGCTGTTCACAGAGGACAGAGGGCTGTGAATGTTTCACGCTGGTTGAAAACTATACCCTTGATATACCCTAGCAACTGTTTATCAATATTCCAACATTTACTTAATATTGTATAGAAATGACCTCAGCAATCACTCAGAACACCCTAGCAACTGCATATGCTAACATTCTCTTAAAAACTACATAGCAACGGCCTTGCAACCACCCTGGCCAGAACACCCTAGCAGCTGCATAGCAATGACCTAACAAGCACTCATTACACCCTAGCAAATGCCAAGCAACAACCTAGCAATAAGGCCAGAACACCAGAGCAAATACATAGCAACAAGCAACTGCCCAGAACAACCTAGCAACTGCATAGCAACATCCTAGCAACCATTCAGGCCAGAACACCCTAGCCTAGCAAATGCATAGCAACAACATGACAACCACCCAGAACACCCTAGCAACTGATTAGCAACCACCTAGCAACTACTCGGACCAGAACACCCGAGCAAAAGCATAGAAACAACCTAGCAACCACCCAGAATACCATAGCAACAACCTAGCAAACACCTAGGGGCCAGAACATCATAGCAAATGCATAGCTATGACCTAGCAAACACCAATTACACCACCCAGGCCAGAACACTGGAGCAAATACATAACAGCAATCTAACAACCACAGAGAAAACCCTACAACTGCATAGCAACAACCTAGCAACCACCCAGGACCGAAAACCCTAGCAACCACCCAGACCAGAACACCAGAACACTGCATAGCAACATTCTAGCAACCGTTCAGGCCAGAACACCTTAGCAAATGCATAGCAACAACCTAGTAACCACCCAAACCCGAACACCCGAGCAAAAGCATAGCAACAACCTAGTAACCACCCAGAACACCATAGAAACAACCTAGCAAACACCTAGGGGCCAGAACGCCATAGCAAATGCATAGCAACAGCCTAGCAACCATCCAGGCCAGACCACTGTAGCAAATGCATAACAACAATCTAACAACCACAGAGAAAACCCTAACAACTGAATAGCAACAACCTAGCAAACACCCAGACCAGAACACCGTAGCAACTGCATAGCAACATTCTAGCAAACCATTCAGGCCAGAACACCATAGCAAATGCATAGCAACCACCTAGAACACCATAGCAACTGCATAGCAACAACCTAGCAATCACCCAGACCAGAACACCCGAGCAAAAGCATAGCAATGACCTAGAAACCACCCATAACACCATAGAAACTACATAGCAATGACCTAGCAACCACATGTAACATCCTAGCAAACGCATGGAAACAACCTAGCAAACACCCATGCCAGAACACCCTAGCAACTGCATAGCAACGACCTAGCAACCACCCATAACATCCTAGCAGCTGCATAGCAGCAACCTAGCCTAGCAACCACCCATAACATCCTAGCAACTGCATAGCAATGACCTAGCCTAGCAACCACCCATAACATCCTAGCAACTGCAGAGCAACGACCTAACAACCACCCATAACATCCTAGCAGCTGCATAGCAACATCCTAGCAACTACAGAGCAACGACCTAGCAACCACCCATAACATCCTAGCAACTGCATAGCAACGACCTAGCAACCACCCATAACATCCTAGCAACTGCAGAGCAACGACCTAACAACCACCCATAACATCCTAGCAACTGCATAGCAATGACCTAGCCTAGCAACCACCCATAACATCCTAGCAACTGCAGAGCAACGACCTAGCAACCACCCATAACATCTTAGCAACTGCAGAGCAACGACCTAGCAACCACCCATAACATCTTAGCAACTGCAGAGCAACGACCTAGCAACCACCCATAACATCCTAGCAGCTGCATAGCAACGGCCTAGCAACCACCCATAACATCCTAGCAACTGCATAGCATGACTTTGTACATTTGTAAGCAAAGTGTGTTGTGAATGTCCTTTTACTTAAAACATGTTCTGAGATGCCTTACATGCTACTTGAAGACGATTTGAGCAGTAAGAATATGATTATACACATTAAAACAGAGAGTTTAGCAGATGATTCATCTGTTTGTTCCACTGCCTGATAGTGGACGTCAGTGCAGAGCTGAATCTGGCAGAGAATGGTCTGTGACGCACGTCTCGCCTGGCACTGGCCTTTCCTCCTTCCTTTGCATTTGGAAAGAGCGCTTAGCAGCTGACCCTGTTCATCTGCAGACCCCAGTCCTACAGAAACTCCGTCATCCACAATTCACACAAAAGCACAGTCCGGTTTCTTTGATGAGGTCTGATCACAGCACATCCACTAATTAATGCAAATGCAGTGGGAGATGAATTTTTAATTTGATTTCACAAAAGAGCATAATCCTCAGTGAATATTGCTCAGTAACACTATAGATTTAACTGGCTCTACATACACAATCCTTTTTTTCCTTAAATGTAGTGCTTAAAATGTTAAAGTGAGATCAAACATTATAAAGTGTGAACAGCTGCATCAGTCAAATGTGATCTTTAATTTTTTTTGCATTGTCTAATAAAATTGCATGTTTTGTAATTTTTTTTAAAAGAAATATTTCGAGTTAAAGGAATTATCAAAAACATCATTTACCATATTGTTCCTAACCTTTGTGCCTAAGTCCATTTTTTGTAACAAAAAATATAGTTCTAAGAATTATTAAACTGAAAAATTATTAAAATTAAAAATAACAAAAATACAAATTCTAGTTCTAAAAATCTTTAAAATTAAATCAAACATTATAAAGTTTAAACACAGTTGTTGTGGACAGATTAATAGCATTGCACTGGTCACTTTTAATTTTTATTTATTCATTAATTATTATTATTATTATTATTATTATTTTAGATAATTGTGTATGCATTAATTCCAGTATTTTTGTTTAAGGAATGTTTTGAGTTAAAGGAATGATCAAAAACAGGAAGTTCCAACATTTACTCACTGTATAGTTCCAAAGCTTTCTGCCTAAATCTAAAAAATAAATAAATTAATATTATTAATGCGTGTGATATTTGGAATGTTTTGAGTTAAAAGAATTGCTTATCCAATACAGGAAATGCTAACATTTATTCACTATATAGTTCAAAAATAAATAAATTAATAATAATAAAAATAAAAATCTAGTTCTAGGAAATTATTAAAATGGGAACATATATATATATATATATATATATATATACATATATACTTATATTATTATAAATAATGTTGTTATATATATATATATATATATATATATATATATATATATATAATTATTATTTTAATTATTTTTTTTATATATATAAAATTGTATGCATTAATGCCAGTATTACTCACAATTACTAACTATATAGTTCCAAAGATTTGTGCCTAAATCTGGAAAAAAATGTTAATAAATTAATATTTATATTTTTTAAATAATATTGCATGCAATAATGGCAGTGTTATTCAGAATGTTTTGAGTTAAAAGAATTGTTTATCCAATAAAGGAAATTCTAACATTTATTCACTATATATATAAAAAAAATCTAGTTCTAAGAAATTATTAAAATTGGATCAAAGATTAATATATATATATATATATATATTAAATAAATTCTAACAATTATTAACTATATAGTCCAAAAAAATTAAATTAAATTTAAAATAATTTAAAAATAATTACAATTATTATTTATTAGTATTATTTTTAATAATATTGTATGCATTAATGCCAGTATTTTTGTGTAAGGAATGTTTTGAGTTAAAGGAACTGTTTATCAAAAACAGGAAGTTCTAACATATTATTATAAATAATGTTAACTGTGTAAACACAGTTGTTGTGGCTGGATTAATAGTATTGCATTGATCATCTGCAATCTTGACGAACACATTCTTTGCAGTTTGTTTTACATAATATTGCATGCATTAATGCCTGTATTTTTTGTTTAAGGAATGCTTTATGTTCTTGAAAAACAATTTACTCACCAAACATGTCTAATTGTCCAACAGATGCTGGCAGCCATTGATACACAAAATACTATAGAAGTCAATGGCTACCAGCAACTGTTTGGTCACCAAAATTCTTCAAAATATCTTTTGTTTTGTGTGTGTGTGTGTGTGTTCAACAGAAGATAGAAACTCAAACAGGTTTGAAACAACTTAAGGGTTAATGTTCATTTTTAGGTGAATCCTTATCCTTATAAACACACAAGATGATTTCAGCATATAGTGAGCAGGGATTGTCACTAAAAAACAAACAAAACCAAACACAATAACAGAAGTGTTTATTCCAAGTCTTATGAAGTCCTGTTATTGCTTTGTGAAAGGAAAGACAAGATTTAGGTCAAAAATGCTAATCTAGTTGCTATTTTATTTATACGTAAAGAAACGTTTTCAGTGAATAATGATATATATCGATAACGCAATTTATAAATACACAAGAAAACGTATCATAAAACAATTAAACATTATTTTTAAGCGCATTCAGGCACACGTTTCCATATGTATGGTGAAAATAAATAAATGTCTGGAAGCCTGACAGTGTTGTCCTCTCAAATATGAATTTATTTTCCTGTTTAATGGGAAACGTATATACAGGAAGCTCACAAGGAAAGGTCGGAGCCTCAGTGGCCTCTCTGTCCCACTGAAAACATTTAAGGGCTGACGAGTGTTCGCAGGGCATCACCCCTGTTCATCTCAGTCGTCCTGGAGGAACGACTTCATCCACGGTGTCTCACGCTCGCTCCCAATCAATAATGCAGAGCTCGGTTCATTATGAGACGTGCTGGAGAGGGATGCTTAATCACACGCACTGTATTGACTGAATGGAGCTCCTGAAGGGCTTGTTGGCAAAGAAAAATGAAAGTTAAGAACAAAAATATATTATCAGTAACGTGTGCTCCTTCTTGTTACTTTAGGCACTCTTGTACAGCCGAGACAATGTCATCGAAGATCACGTCTCTGTTTTCCTTTGTGACCTGTGGGAGGAAAAACAGACTGCATAACTTCACTGGAATTGTACTTTTTCTTAAGAAAATGTGTGGAAAAGATGAGCAATGGTGAAATTAAGGGCTGTTTAAACATATCCATTACACACAGTTCTCAGTTTAAGTAGTTTCCATGATTTATTTGTTGTTTGTGTGTTTATTTAGTTGTTTGTGATTATACTGGATTAGACTTTTAAACATCATTTCATAGTTTAAACTCTAGTGGATCTATAACTAGAAAAAGAATCTAATTAACGGAAAAAAAGAAAGACTTGAAAATAAAAAATAAAACAATTTAAACATTTAAAATGACAAACTGTAAAAATTATTGTTTAAAAAAATAATAATTTAAAAACAAAAAATATATATAATAAAATAAAATAAAATAAAAAATTATTTTTGTAAAAAACAAATATATTCAGGTTTTCCGTGACTGTAGAAACTATATTAGCACAAAACTTTTCCAAACCTGAAGACAAAAAAAAAGTATATATTTTTTAATGACAAATAATAAAAAAATGACTATTTAAAACTAAAAATTATCTAAAAATGACAATTAAAAAAAGAAAAAAAATGTGTTATATATATATATATATATAAAAAATTACAATATATTACATATATATAATATGTGTGTATAAAAATTATAAATAGTTGTAAAATACAGACAAACATTACTTTAAAAAGACTCAAAAATAAATAATAATAAAAAAAAAAAACAATTAAAAATGACAAATTTTATAAATGATTGTTTTAAAAAATGTAAAATAAATAAATAAATAAATTACATTTTATAAAAAAAAACGAATTTTTCCAGGTTTTCCATGACTGTAGAAACTATATTAGCACAAACCTTTTCCAAGCCATTGGTCATTATATTTTTAACTGTTTAAAACTGTTTAAAACAAAAAATATCTAAAAATTACAATTTAAAAATGACAATTAAAGAAAAAAGTGTATATATGGAAAAAAAAAAAAATATATATATATATATATATATATATATATATATGTGTGTGTGTGTGTGTGTGTGTGTAATTATAAATAATAAATGTATAAAAATTATAAATAGTTGTACATTTTAATATATATATATATATATATATATATACACACACACACACACAGAGTTATAAACATTTGTAAAACACAGACAAATATTAGTAAATATATAAAATATTAAATTATTATAAATACTTAAAAATATAAAATATTAAAACATGAACAGTTTTATGTATCTATATATAATTAACAATTTATATATAAGTACTAACTTATAATAATGTAGAAATTACAATTATATATTAAAAATTATCTAAAATATATCTTATTTAAAAGTACTGACCCGAATAATATATTTCACATAAACGACATTTACATATAGTCCATAAGAACATGGGATAAAAAGACCAAAAAAAAAAAAAAAAAAAAATCACACTTTAAAAATTCCCTGATATTTGCCATTTTCCATGACTGTAGAAAAGCAAATGCAAATAAACCTGAAACATGGCAACAGTGAAGTTGAATGATGATGTAATTCAAACTGTTGTTTTGATCCTATATAATCATGGCACAGGGAATCTGTGTCCTTTTCAAATTTTCCACACTGACTGTGGGATTTCACAGAATAGATGTAACCATTGGTATATTGGTAGCTGACAGCATTATACAATAGTACTGTTTACATACTTATTGTCAAAACTCTTGCAGTTCTGGACAGCACTGATGAAGTGCTGGAATGCACAGAATTTAGTGAATAATGCGCGTCTGAATTCTGTGGAGCGTCTGTTGATGTGGGCTCAGACTCCATACAGACCAAACAATAAGCAATGTAAAGGAATCTGCGGTCTCAGCAGCACAAACACATGTAAACCACACACCCAAAGTTTCCACGTGTCTGGATTCATCATATGCTGGTCTAGACACATGTCCTGTGACTCATGGATGAACGCTCAAATCTAGCCACACTTCCACTTTCCTCTGTGTGTGTGGGAGTCCAGCATTCATCAATATCATTTGGGAAACTATGCACTTTTGGGGATGAAAATAAGCCTTGATTTAAAAAAAGAAGATTTATGTTTTTGAATTGCATATAAAATTACCATCTCTTCTGGATTACAGAGTTTTAACATTACTTAAAATGATGTGATGATGGCATATTTTTCAGCAATGCATAAATCAAACAGATCAGATTTGTGCACTCAGAAATAAATAAAGCCATAGTTTGCTATTAACTATCTGCATTTTGGATCTGTTCAAAATGTGTTCATTTAAATTGATTAGATAAAAAAAATCAGGTAATTGTTAATACATAATAAAAACAATCTGCTAATTGTTAATTCAATAGTAACAATTAAAATAATAAATTAATATTTAGCATTTAAATATATAAAACATAAATATATTTTGTATAACATAAATATAACAATATACACTACCAGTAAAGTTTTTGAACAGTAAGATTCCTCTGCCCGCTAAGCTTGCATTTTTTTGATCCGAAGTACAGCAAACACAGTAAAATTGCAAAATATTTTTCCTATTTAAAATAACTGTTTTACATTTGAATGTATTTTAAAATGTAATTTATTCCTGTGATTTCACAGATGAATTTTTAGCATTATTACTCCAGTCTTGTCATTTTATAATAATATTATAATATTCTTGAACAATCTTATTAAACATCTTATTAATAATATTATTGCCATTATAAGTCTGTATTAACTATTTGCTTATTTTAATTTATTTAATAAATAATATTTTCAAAATGCATTTATTCAGCTTGCTTAGAATCAACGGAAATGTGTTCATTGTGAAAATAATTACATTTACTCAGTAAAATATTAATAATTATGCAATATTCATGTACATAATTATATAAAAATACATAAACCTCTGTCATTTCCAAGCCTGGCAATTAAAACAATTACAATTAAAATAATAATAATACAATTATTTAAAAATTACAATGAATATGCTTTTTTTCTTACAATTTTAAAATTCCCTGATATTTCCACATTTCCCATGACTGTACAAACAGTAATTATAACTAAAACTGTAAAAAGTATAAACATGGTTAAAATATGACTGTGGAACAAGCACATTTAGTTGAAATGTATAAGATTGAAACATTTAAACCACAAGTTAAAAACATTCAGGATATTATTATTTACTGTATGACTGATCAATATGCATCACATTGAGTTTAGTTTGTTAAAACTGTAATCGAAATGAATGGAAATTTTAAATGCAATTCAAATACATAAATCTTGAAATTTAGGCCTTAATATTTTTGGGAGTGTATTATGAGGTCATATAAATTCTTTGAAACAGCAAAAGGACAAGAAAACATCTCTCTGCCGCATGTGTGAGTGTTGCATACAAATCAAAGTCGAGAAGGAAGTTTGCATGGAAAACTTGAGTGATGTAAACCATATTTTTACCATAAATATCTTGACGTCCTGTCGGCCGCGCACTTCCTCCACCAGCGCGAGAGGTTTTCCTTTAGGAACGGGGATGGTGCCCAGGATGGAGCAGCTGGAGGCGTCCAGCGTCTGTCTCACCGCACGGATAAACGCTTGGCTGAACAGCTCCATCTTTCCGATCTCATCGATGACAAACAGCCTCTTGTTTCCCTCCCGCATCTGTTCCATAAGGACAGCAGATAATCAAACTCAAATCTCAGCAAGAAACATGATGTGTAACACATCTTCAGTCTCACTTCAAGGAAGTGAGTTCATTTAATAACCCTCATGTTGTTGCAATCATGTTCCATCATGACAGACATACCAGAACTATTGCTTTGAGTGATATAGTTTCTTGGCGTTGATAATTTCTACAGTATTGTATCAGGGTTGTTACCAACTAAAATCACAAAAAAACAAATGAAAAACAAAAAACAAACATCTGTTACTTAAAATAAAAGCTAACGGAATTTAAATGAATTACAAAAAAAACTAAACAAAATTATAAAAAAAACAACAAAAACAACTCAAACTTATTTTATTTCACCTGCCTGCCAGGGAACATTTCTTATTTTCATTTAGTTTAACTTGATGTACTAACATAACTTAAAACTAGGGCTGTCAAACGATTAATCGTGATTAATCGCATCCAAAATAAAAGTTTATGTTTACATACTATATATTTGTGTACTGTGTATATTTATTATGTATATATAAATACACACACATGCATGTATATATTGAGGAAAAATATTTTAGATTTATATCTAAAATATTTATATTCATTTATAATCTAAAATCTATACAGGTATAAATATATATACATATAAATATTTTGTTTTAATATATACATGTATGCGTGTGTATTTATATGTACATAATAAACACACATATTGTATGTAAACATAAACTTTTATTTTGGATGTGATTAATCACGATTAATCGTTTGACAGCCCTACTTAAAACATAAAATTATAATTATAATATATGAAATAAAACATGAACCTTTTATGGTTCTGGTATACGTTTAGTTTGTTAATAATAATAATAAATAAATAAATTACAAAATAAAATGTATATGAACAAACTTAAACCTTGTGCAGTTCTGGTATATGTTTAGTTTGTTAATAATTCATAATAAATAAATTCATTACAAAATAAAATATATATGAACAAACATAAACCTTGTGCGGTTCTGGTATATGTTTAGTTTGTTAATAATTCATAATAAATAAATTACAAAATAAAATATATATGAACAAACTTAAACCTTGTTGGGTCTGGTATGTTTAGTTTGTTAATAATTCATAATAAATAAATTACAAAATAAAATATATACGAACAAACTCAAACCTTGTGTGGTTCTGGTATATGTTTTTTTTGTTAATAATTAATAATAAATAAATTACAAAATAAAATATATACGAACAAACTCAAACCTTGTGTGGTTCTGGTATATGTTTTGTTTGTTAATAATTAATAATAAATTAATTAAAATATATACAAACAAAACTAAACCTTGTGCGGTTCTGGTATATGTTTAGTTTGTTAATTATTCATAATAAATAAATTACAAAATAAAATATATCCGAACAAACTCAAACCTTGTGTGGTTCTGGTATATGTTTTGTTTGTTAATAATTAATAATAAATTAATTAAAATATATACAAACAAAACTAAACCTTGTGCGGTTCTGGTATATGTTTAGTTTGTTAATTATTCATAATAAATAAATTACAAAATAAAATATATCCGAACAAACTCAAACCTTGTGTGGTTCTGGTACATGTTTTGTTTGTTAATAATTAATAATAAATAAATTACAAAATAAAATATATACGAACAAACTTAAACCTTGTGTGGTTCTGGTACATGTTTTGTTTGTTAATAATTCATAATAAATAAATTACAAAATAAAATATATATGAACAAACTTAAACCTTGTGTGGTTCTGGTATATGTTTAGTTTGTTAATAATTAATAATAAATAACAAATTAAAATATATATGAACAAACTTAAACCTTGTGTGGTTCTAGTATATGTTTAGTTTGTTAATAATAAATAAATAAATAACAAATTAAAATATATATGAACAAACTTAAACCTTGTGTGGTTCTAGTATATGTTTAGTTTGTTAATAATAAATAAATAAAAAATGTAAATATATATGAACAAACTTAAACCTTGTGTGGTTCTAGTACGTTTAAATTGTTAATAATAAATAATAAATAAATTAAAATATATATGAACAAACTTGAACCTTGTGTGGTTCTGGTATATGTTTTTTATAGATCAAATTAAAATCAAAATTTCTAAACATTTGTTACTTACTAAAACTAAAAAATACCAAAAACTTAAACAGTTGGGTTATTAAATAAAGGTAAACTAACATAAATAAAAATAGGTTAAAATATAATACAAAAGTTGCATTTTTAGATTTTATGTTATTCCAGTTAATGTTTAGAATTTGTTTAGAATATGGTAGAATTTTATAAACAAAAATGTTAAAGGTTTTATTTGTAATATTTTGACATACAAAATAGTTAACTATAATCCCATTTTAAAGTAAATCCTACATCAGTTTACATTAGCATTAGCACCCAAAAGCATGCATTTTTGTTGTTTTTGTCAACCATTTTGTTCAACTTGATGTACTATCATAAAACAAAAACTAAATTTAATAATAAAAATATATAGCTATAGACATAAAAACTTAAAATGGCAAAACATTAAAATTAAATAAGTTAACTGAAATGAAATAAAATACAAAAAATCCTTCCAACAATACATACATCTCTAAAAAGAGGGAGCGCGAGACTCTCAAAAGACTGGAGATCGACCACATACTGACCGACCCTGCATTCGCGTCCACCTGCGGCCGATTGAGCGCTGGATCAAACACAGAAGAGTATGTTAGTAGAGACAACAGCAGCACAAACACAATAACAGTGACTGATTGATGGAGAGAAGAGCAGATACCTGACTCTGGACAGCCGTCCTCTGTCTCCTGTGAGTGTAACCACATCAAAGCCCACTCTCCTGCCCCGCTCTCGGACCTCCTCTGTGTAGAAACCACTGACAGAGACCCCAGCTGAGACCACAGCATCACACACCTTCTTTACCAGAGTGGTCTTACCCACACCTAGTAGACAAAAGCACTTGTGTTTTAGGGTACTTGGCCATCTTACGTCACCTTGAATGGGTTTATTTATGGGTATAAATGATCTCACTACATGACTGCTTAACTGATAAATTAAAAAAATGATTTGAATATTGAAATTTTATGTAAAAAGTAAAATTTTGTAAAGTAGGCTACAGAAAACGTTCTGTAACAGGATAAAAAACATAAAAGGTACCTGCGACTTTTTATCTAATAACTGACTTTTTTTCTGGCAATTCTCTGTCCTCTTAAGGTGTAAAAAAAAAAACATGGTTACTGTAGTTAAAACATGATAACCACAAATAAGCCATGGTTTTGCTACACTAACCACAGGTTAACCATGGTATTTTGAAGTAAAAACGTTGTTATACAAAAAAAAAACAATAATAATAATAATAATAATAAATAAATATATATATATATATATATAAGCAGGGTGCGATTTGCTGGGGGGGATGGTGGGGATTTCCCCCCCTCTGGTCTATGCATCCCTGCCTCTGCTGAATTATTATTATCCCCGGTGGGGATAAAAACATCCCGCGAACCCGCTCCTAAGTCCGGTTCTGAATCAAATGATTCGCGATACGCGCTTTAAAGTCCGGTTCTGAATCAAATGATTCGCCATACGCACTTTGAAGCTTAGGGATTTGAAGTCCATTTTTGAGTCAAATGATTCGCGATACGCGCTTTAAAGTCCGGTACTGATTCACATGATTCGCCATACGCGCTTTGAAGTCCCTTTTTGAGTCAAATGATTCGCAATACGCGCTTTAAAGTCCGGTTCTGAATCAAATGATTCGCGATCTGATTGGAGCGCTTCGAAACAGTGAATCATTTTGCGACACAGTGGTTGATCTTTGCTCGCTTTATATAATTTATTCGTTGTTTGAAAAGAAATCATTACAGTTAATAGGACTAACTAATGTTTTTATGAAATTGTGATCACATTTCATGACATGACACTCATTATCTGGTACTTATCTAAAAAGATGTATGTGCAATGTTAACAGATTACACTAACGTTAGTTTTCAGAAGCATCCCCCCCCTCTGCTTTTTTCACAAATCGCACCCTGTATATAAGGTTACTACACTTTTACTATAATAAAACCATGGATAATTTTCTTAAGGGATTTGTATTTGTGTATTCTTTCTTTATTTTTTTTCCTTGTTTTGTTTTTAAAATTGTACTTCCTTAATGGTTTCATGTTTTGCATACTGTTTAATTAAAAAAAAAAAAAAGAAATCAGAAAAAAAAAGAGTTGCGATCCGCACTCCGTACCAATCTGAATAATAATTCACGAACCATAATTTCAGTTCAGGACTTTGGAGCGCGGATCGTGAATCATTCAACTCACGAAATGATTTGCAAACCCGTACCGAAGTCCCGATCTGAATCAGTTTTCAATGTGGATAATGATTTGCAAACCATCAGTTCAGATAGGGACTTCGGAGAGCAGATCAATAAATTTACGAAATGATTCGCAAACCACTCCGGAGTTCCGATCCAAATCAAAAGATTCACGAACCTGCTCCTAAAAAATCTAAATACAATGATTCACGTTCCATGCTCCGTAGTAACAATCTGAATAATGATTCACGAACCATAATTTCAGATCGGGACTTCGGAGTGGATATCGCAAATCATTCAATTTGCTAAATGATTCACGAACCCGCAACGAAGTCCCGATCTGAATCTGAAATGATTTGCAAAATGTGAAGTCCTGAACTAAATTAAATGATTCACAAGCAGCTTTTCGAATTTTCGATGTGAATAAAATTTTTTGTGAATTCAATTTATGAAATTTTTCATGAACCCGCTCCGAAGTTTCGATCCGAATCAAAAAGATTCACGAACCCGCTCCAAAGATTTAAATAAAATGATTTGCGATCCGCACTCCGAAGTAGCAATTTGAAGAATAACTCGCAAACCATAATTTCAGGTCAGGACTTTGGAGTGGATATCACGATTTAATAATTTGCGAAATGATTCGCGAACGTGATTCCGAACTAAATTCGAAACGCAATGATTCGGAGTTTCAAAAAAGGTCCGTGTACTTTTGCGTCCATTCGTTTTTCGTTTTTTTGACCATGACGGAAAAATGAAAAAAGAAGGGTTATTGTATTTTTAAATGCAATGCTAAAAACAAAAATTGAAATTAAAACCGTATACACAAAATTGTGTGCAAAATAATAAACATTAACGTGGGTCCGTGGTCCGTGTATGTTCATTTGTTTTTCAATTTGAAATTAAATACGCAGAAAGGGGAAAACGGCTCCTTTATTTGTTTTTTTCGTTTGTTCGGAAAAATGGAAAACGAGATTTCAGCTCGATTTTCGTTTTTTGTTTCACGTGTAGAATTCGTTTTCCACGTGTGGGCGGTCACGAGACCTTCCGCCGATTGGTCAACCAAATCTGGGCCGGTGAATCTGTTACATTCAACAAAATAGCCTAGTCCTTTATTTATTTAGGCTATTTTCATTCTTTTTTTTAAATTGCAATCTTTAGAACACGAACATGCAAGGGCAATAACATAAATTACATTAAAATAAACTAATAATAATAAAGTAGGAAAAGCAATAAGGAAATCACGTCCATAACTACAAATAGCCTAGTACAAATATTTTTAATATTGCTTGAATAACACGTTGGCTTGTGAAAAGTCGGTGTTTCACGGTGTTCGGCCATCCATTGACTGAATCACTTGCCCATCGCCCAGTATCGGTTTGCATTTTATAGCGATAATGTCAATGTATGTAGGCTAGTTCACCCAGACAGAAAAAAATCGTCCGCTTCATACAACACGAGCAGCAGCGCTCGATAATGAGCCAGCGAGTTGATTGACAGCACGTTCGCGGAGGCAGAAGCACAAGAAAGTTATGTTAATAATTATTATTATTATTATTATTTATTATTTTTTTTGTAAAAAAAAAAAATACATTAAAGTTGTACATTATAAATGAACCATAAAATGTGGTTTAGCTTTTAAGGGGAAAATCAAAATACCTTAATTTATAAGGTTAACTTTATGTCATCCGTCTTAATCGTTTTGTTAATAATAGTTAATATATTTAATATAAACGAGTGTTTATACTGTTTAAACAAGCCTACGAGTTTATTATCTATAGCTATTTATCAACATTTTACTCAAGCGACTAGTTGTGTACACTTATTCCTGGCAAAATGAATGGCTGTGATACAGTACAGTAAAAATTAAATTCTCTATCGTCGGTACCTTCAGCTGATTTGTATTACAGATTTACACTGACCATCGCTTGTCCAAAATTGAGCATAATGTCTAAAAGAAAAGTTCTGACTGCTTATTGTATTTACACTTGGGTGAACTTAATGCGGTTCTTTGCGAAATGCAATTAAAAAAGAATGAGAATATAGCCTAAATAAATAAAGGACTATTAGGCTATTTTGTTGAATGAAACAGTTTCAACTGATGGTGCCACCGGCTCAGATTTGGTTGACCAATCGGCGCAAAGGGGCGTCTCGTGACCGCCCACAAGTGGAAAACGAATTTTGAAGTCGTTTATCCGTTGCACGTGAAACAAAAAACGAAAAATAGAGCCAAAATCTTGTTTTTCATTTTCCCGAAAAAACGAATAAGGAGCCGTTTTCCCCTTTCTGCGTATTTGCACACCATTTTGTTTACGGTTTTAATTTCATTTTTAGTTTTCAGCATTGCATTTAAAAATACAATAACCGTTCTTTTTTCATTTTTTCCGTCATGGTCAAAAAACGAGAAACGAATGGACGCAAAAGTACACGGACCCAAAAAGCTCAGTTTCACTCATCACTATACGTGCTTTTTTTTTTTAAATCATTACAAACGATGTCTAAATTCGAAAATGAATAGCTCCTTTGATCTACTTCTTTGCTAGTGAATAAACAGTGATTGAAGTCACGAATTTGAATCAATCGGAGCGGTTCCAACGTAAATGACTCACTCAGTTGATTCTGTTTGTCTGTTCCTTTTTTCGCGCCTTCAGCCATGTTTACACGAGACTGTCAGTAATACTACTGGCTTAGCTCGCTGGTTTTATGAAATAAGCGAAAGAGTATAATGATTGCTAAGAAAATATCCATATTTCCATTCCAAAGATAACATCCAAACCAAATCTACGAACTGTATGCTAACTAGTGAAAACACTCGATTAAAATGACGAGCTGCACCACAAAATACATGTTAGATGGAAACATTGCGCATTATGATCGAGTTTGTAGCTTAATTGCAGTTCAGTTGGTAACAGTTCAATAGGAAATCAGTTGAAAGCATCCAGTCATCTCATACCATTGAAGTGAATGCTCAATTTATCAGTATATATTGTTTTTGAGAAATTATAATTGTATCTGACTTATATGGAGGGATAGTAAATATAAAAAGAGCAAATGGGAGATCAAATGAACACAAAACAGCATAACAACAAAGTTAACCTTATTCAACTGAACTGTGCACATATGGTTTAAACACTTCAGCTCCTTATATGTTCCAACTCCGCTCGCAGTTTTCTAGCATATTTACTTTACTTCTCGGATAATATAAGTGGTTACATGCACATATTAATTGTTTCATTAAAATTATTGCTAGGGACAATTTAGTAGTCGCTGGATATTGGTAGGAACACGTCCCTGGCACATTTCCATGGCACCCGCTACAGAAAGTGATGTGGAGGTGAAGGCAGAACAAAATGCACGACTTCTGCGTTTACTTTGTAAATTTATGTTGCGTTTTTACCGGGAACGCCGGTCAGGAACACATGCTTCATGATTTACAGATGATTCCTGCTGCTTTAGTTCAGGTAAGGATCCCACACATGCTACTACTGCTGCTACTTCCGGCAGCATGATTATGACGCAAGCGCAGAGGAAGTAACGACGCAGGACTCAAAAGTTATTATTTATTTGCACTCAAAGTTTATAAATGAGGAAAAATGGTTTTCTGAAAATGAATTTGATTTATTTTACTTTCAAAATATTTATAGGAGAAATAGTAAATTATATGTTGTCAAATAATTATTTTTATAGGGCTTAAAATTATATTACTTTAGGCTTGCGTCTGATTATCTGTTGCTTTTTAAATGAAAAAAAAAATGCATTGCTAAAATAAAAACACATTACTGTTTAACTTGAATTTAGGATATAATTTAATATTAAAGAAAGACTGTGGAGGTGGTGTCCCTATAAATAAGATGTCATATATATGAAACAACAAAAAAGAACGAAAAATATTATCTTCTAACATGAACTAACAACAAACAGTTGTACTTTTATTAACATTAACAATGATTAATAAATATTGTAACAAATGTATTGCTCTTTGTAAGTTTATGTATTATATATGTTTGTGTATTATATATGCACAATACCAGTCAAAAGTTTTTGAAAAGTAACATTTTTAGTGAAGTCTCTTCCTCTCACCAAGCCTGCATTTATTATTTGATCCAAAATACAGCAAAAGCAGTAATATTTTAGTAATATTTTAATAGTGAAATATTTTACTGTCTAAAGTAGCTACTTTCTATTTGAATACATTTTAAAATTAAATTTCTGATCAAAGCTGAATTTTCAGCAGCATTATTCCAGTCTTTATTGTCACATGATCCTTCAGAAATCATTCTAATATGCTGATTTGCTGCTTAAGAAATATTTATTATCATTATTATCAATATTTAAAACAGTTGAGTAATATTTTTTTTCAGTATTCTTTGATGAAAGATCCAACGATCAGCATTTATCTGAAATAAAAAGCCTTTGTAACATTATACAATATACCATTCAAAAGCCTGGAGTCAGTATAATTTTTGGGTGGAAATTATAGAAATGTATGCTTTTTAAGTGATGAAAAAGACAATTATAATGTTACAAAAGATTTCTATTTCAGATAAATGCTGTTCTTATGAAGTTTCTATGCATTAAAGAAACCACAAAAAGTTATACTCAGCTGAAAATGTTTTTGTTTTGTTCAGAATATTAGAATGTGACTGGAGTAATGGTGCCAAAAATACAGCTTTGAAATCACAGGAATAAATTACATTTTAAAATATATTCAAATAGAAAACAGTTATTTTAAATAGTAAAAATATTTCAACAATTTACTGTTTTTGCTGTACTTTGGATCAAATAAATGCAGGCTTGGTGAGCAGAGGAGACTTCTTTTAAAAAAAAAAATACACTAAAATACACAAATTCTACTGTTCAAAAACTTTAGCAGTGTACATAATGTATAGTTATCACATTTATATTATACAACATTACTGTTATTAAAAGAAAAAGCATGAGGCATCTAATTAAAAAATAAAAAATTTCAATATAACTCACATTCCCATTTTATCCCTAATTAATGACTAAATTCAAGGCTCTGATGTGGAAACAACTGTGTGCTTATTGCTATAACAAATTATTTTTATTTGCCCTTTTACAAATTCTGATAAAAACAGATAAATTAATAATAAAATCTCTTAAACACTTGTCAACTAATCAAAATCTGTATTTGTTTAAACAGAAATAACTGCTTGCCGATACATGCAACAATACAGTATATAAAACATATTCATATTGCAGTTTTCTGGTGTTAACTCATTGTCACTTTTTGTCCAATCACAACGTATAACCTGGAAGTTTGTTGATCACCAGTTCTGAAATGTGATGGTAATTCCTGTCCAGTCCCAGAGAGCCCAGTTTGTCCTGTTCCTCTTCAGCGTCCGTCTGCCCTGACGCCGAAATGGACTTTACCACCGGGTTATTAGCGGCTAAATCTGAATCCTCTGACACCCGACTAAATGTCATGCCCTTATCACCCAGGTCACTGTCAAAGCTCTCAGATTTTCCAAATGTCCTGCGCACAGATGGAGTCCTTTGTCCACTGCTTTGCGATCCAGCCCTGTGACGTCCGGACTCAAACTCGTCCTCATCCGAAGACAGACTCAGAGCGGAGGTCTGAAGACGTGGTCGGATGACATGAGTGTTTTTGAGAGAACGCTGAGGAGAGTTCTCTGCTTTGAGAGGAACAGGTAGAGCTTTACTTGGATGAGAGGAACTTGAAGTGCTCGAACCGCTGTTTCTTTTGCGTCTGCTTGGTTCTGGGCTGCTGAACGGGTCGGGTGAGTATCCGTCGGTTGTGTTTAGGCTTGTGAAGTCATCCTGGTACTCTTCTTGTTGGAAGGAGCCATTACTTAGGCTTGTCCTGCAAGGACGGCTGCTTGCTCTACTATCTCCTCTCTGGAAGCCAAGATTTGAATCATGAATAGATGAAGCTGAATGCTGGTCTTTGTCAGTCAAATGACTTTCCTCATTTAGTTTTGTATGCGATTTTGATGGAGTTTCAGTTGGTGCTGGGCGATTTTCAAAACTGCTAATTAATGTTTCAACAGTTTCATCCAAACCAACCCCTCTGCTAACTGACTTACGAACACGTTTATGCTCAGATGATGATGGCTGGTTCTGTTTTGCATCCTGGTATTGGATGCATTCGTGCCGTTTGGTACCTGCTTTGACCAGTTGGAGTCTGAGACGAAAAGTGTTCGTCAAGCCGTATTTAAGCGTCCTTTTAGGTTGCATCTTTTCTTTTTTCTTTGCACTTTTTACTGCTTTCATCTTGTGCTGATCAAGTCTTTGTTTAGGACTTGTTTTCTGATTCTCTGCTATGGGTTTTGCTCCTGATGGCTCCTGCGGTGATGTGTACAACCGAGCCAGGTTTGAATGAACCGATAAGGGCTGCTGCTGCTGCTGTGGTGTCTGGATGTTCAGCTGTGAGAGTTCAACTAGTAAAGCGTTCAGCAGGGGTAACTGTCTGATTACATCCCCAAATGGAGCTGAGTTCATCTCTTTATGCTGCAACCTTGGAGTTGAAGTTAACCTACTGGATCCGTCCGGCTTGACAGCCGTTATCTCTGGAAAATCATACTTGTCAGATGATTCTACTTCATTGTTTACTTCTGCTGGATCTTCTATATTAAGACTCTCCATTGTTGCAAGTAACCCTGTAAAGTCCGAAATAGGAAATAATAGTTATTTTTTGAAATGGAACAGTTTGGAAATGTGTTTTTTGTTGAGTATCATATTTGCATATCAGGCTTTTATAGCACATATAGTAAGAATATAGAATGAAAAAACAAGTTTTTAAGCAAAAATATGAAATTTGGTGCATATGCTGATATTTACAGTTGAGGTCAAAAGTTTACATACACCCTGCAGAATCTGCAAAATGTTAATTATTTTAGCAAAATAAGAAGGATTATACAAAATGGATGTTATTTTTTATTTAGACCTGAGCTGAAGAAGATATTTCACACGAAATATGTTTACATATAGTCAACAAGAGAAAATACTAGTTGGATTTATAAAAAAGACAGAGTTCAAAAGTTTACATATACTTGATTCTTAATACTGAATGATCCACAGCTGCTTTTTTTTTGTTTAGTGATAACTGTTTATGAGTCCCGTATTTGTCCTGAACAGTTAAACTGCCCGCTGTTCTTCAGAAAAATTATTATTTTCAGCATTTTTGTGTATTTGAACCCTTTCCAACAATGACTGCATGATTTTGAGATCCATCTTTTCAAATTGAGGACAACTGAGGGACTCATATGCAACTATTATAGAAGGTTCATCGTGTTCAGAAGGAAACATGATGCGTTAAGAGCCAGGGGTGAAAACTGAATTTGAAGATCAGGGTAAATGTAACTTTTTATTTTGTCTTCTGGGAAAGTATCTTCTCTAGCTTCTGAAAGGCAGTACTAAATGAAAAAGAAAGAAAGAAAGAAAAATGTACACATCTTCATTCTGTTCAAATGTTTTCACCCCCGGCTCTTAATGCATAGTGTTTCCATCTGAAGCATCAGTGAGCGTTTGAACCTTCTGTAATTGTTGCATATGTGTATCTCAGTTGTCCTCAGTGTGAAAAGATGGATCTCAAAAACATACAGACGTTGTAAAGGGTTCCAATACGCAAAGAATCTGTGGGACCTGAAGGATTTTTCTGAAGAACAGTTGACAGTTTAACTATTTAAGACAAACAAGGGACAGATATCACTAAACAAGCAAAACAAGCTGTGGATCATTCAGGTAACAACACAGTTTTAAGAATCAAGTGTATGCAAACTTTTTTAGAAATTCAACTACTATGTTCTCTATATGTAAACGTTTTATGTGAAATATCTTATTCAGGTCAGTACTAAATAAAAAATAACATACATATTGTATGATGCCTCTTATTTTGGCAAAATAATTAACATTTTGCAGATTCTGAAAACTTTTGACTTCAACTGTATATGACCAAAAAGACGTAGTTCTGATGCTTTTAATATAAATGAGTGAGAGCTTTATAACAAATACTACTTACATTAAATACAAATATCAGTTATAAGTAAATGTTATTTACAGACCACATTTATGTTATGAACAATCATAAAATACCTAAAAAACATACAAAAACTGAGTAAAAACCAAAGATTACTAATCCATAAGTTAATAATCAGGAGAGCCTATGTGTCTTAAGTCTAGATTTAAAAACAGAAATATAGTCGTCACTCTATATCTTATCTCCAATAATTTGTTTAGTAAGATGATTTTTAAATGATCCAAACGTATAATGCAATGCAATACAATGATAATTAAGAGATGAACAAATAAATGTTCCTCAAAAGCCTGATGATCACATTTGAGACTCGCATTTAAATGTTTGTCTAAAAAAAATGATATATGGATAATCAAATAAACCTAAGTTGCTTCAGTCCAGTAAGTGTTTATGTTGAAATATTTCTAAAAAAGTACAAGTTATTCTTACATTTACTTCATAAAAACAAGACTTCACAGCAAAAAGTTTGTAAAATTAAACTGAAAAGACTTTTTAATTGCTAATAGCTAAGTGCAGAAAAATCATGTGCAATGGTTTTTGAGCAAAGTTTTGCTTGTGTTAATCATTTAAAGGCCTTATTTCACTCAAAAATGAAAATCCTGTCATTAATTACTCACCCTCATGTCGTTCTGAACGCGTAAGACCTTCGTTCATCTACCGAACACAAATTAAGATATTTTTGATGAAATCCAAGAGCTTTCTGTCCCTGCAGAGATGGCAACATAACTGACATGTTCAAGGCCCAGAAAGGTATAAGGACATTGATAAAATAGTCCATGTGACATCAGTGATTCAACCTTCATTTTATAAAGGTATGAGAAAACAAAAATTACAACTTCATTCAACAATCTCTTCTCTTCTGTGTCAGTCTTCGACACACATTCAAGGGAGTACCATGTTCTGTTGTAGAACAAGCATGCGTTGTGGCACTCTTGTGTCTATGCAGGGTCAGATTTAATCCAAAATATCTTAATTTGCACTCCAAAGACGAAGGTCTTACAGGTTTGGAAGGAAATGATGAGGGTGAGTAATTAATGACAGATATTTTTTTCTTTTTTGGTGAACTATCCCTTTAACATCTTACTTTTACTCTCCTGTCGGTTCTTCACACTGGAGCTGTAAAACAGGGGTGGAGGGCAGAATGTTGTGTATTCCTGAGCATCTTCAGACCACGAGACTCTCCGTTTTGCCTGTTCGGTTTGAGTACAAGCTGGAACCCCTGGCCGCTTGGCTTCTGAGATCATAACATCAGTAGATTGTCCATCAAGACTTATTTGTTGTAAAAGCACATTCCCAGAATGGTTCTCAGACACCTTTGGTGGCTTCTCATCTGTTTCGGGGCATTTTGCACCCACTGATGGGTGTTCTTCTCCTTTTCCACGGCTTACCCCGACTTCATAAACTCTGTTTTCTCGGATATGAGGAATTAAATGGGCCCCTAGACTTACAACTTTATAAGCCAAAGAAATAGCACCTATGCTTTTGCCCATTAGATTGCATAGTGGAGTGATTAGTCTTTTTCCATAAGCCGCTGGGTTGCCAATACCGTGTTTATCCACATCCACCTTGATTTTCTCAGTCACTTTGTCGAGGGAAATCAACGAGCTTCCTATAAGTTTCGGAATCTCATCTTTTACATCCAACACCATTGCGTAGAGAGGCGTGTTCAGCAGATGAGTATGTAACGAGTGCAAACTGATTTTAAAAAGACACGATTTGCCTCTGTGGAAGGAATATTTGAGATGTTCGTCATCATCTGCTTGAGATAAAGCCTCGGGTGAAAGGCACAGATCAGCGTATCCTGATTTAGATGGGAGATCGTCTTGTTTTGATTGGTATATCAGCAGTGTGGGGAAATCTAAGAAGCGAACAGCCACCGCAAGATCCAAAACATTGCCACGTGAAGCGTCAAAGCGAACGTAATCGATCACCAGTTCTAATGAGAAGAGAGTTTCTTGCGTTGATGACATGTTCCTTGGCGTGAGAGTAAAAACAAAACGCTTTTATATATTAATAGCCATTTTAAAAAGAGAGTTTGCGTATGAAATAAACGTAACGGAGATGAAACTGAACTCGGAAGCGGGTTTGTAAAAGCGTCGCATCGCTTAGCAACGACATCGTCTCAGGATTGGTGCGTCACGGACGCCGTGGGTTACTGGGAAATGTAGTTTATTATTAAAAAATAATTAAGTTTATTAGTTTTCTTCGTTTCTTACCTTTTTATTTTTTTATGGTTTGCACTGCCACAGTGTCGTGTTGATAATAATAAAACATTTCTCTTGGGTTCTGTTGTGTATATATTATTTTCTAAATAAATAAATAAATAAATGTAACAGTATTGTACAATTACACATGAACCAGTGGCCGATGTAATGTGATTTCACTGGTCAGTCGCAGCCGTAATGAAATGTGTCCTTATTTATTCAGTAATATTTTGCATTTCAATATAAGATGAAAAATATACAATTAATAAATATACACTACCAGTCAAAAGTAAGATTTTTAATGTTTTTTAAAAAGTCTCTTCTGCTCACCAAGCCACCATTTATTTGACCCAAAGTGCAGCAAAAACAGTAAAATTTAGAAATATTTTTACTATTTAAAACAACTGTTTTCTATTTGAATATATTTTAAAATGTAATTTATTCCTGTGATTTTAAAGCTGACTTTTAGCATCATTGCTACAGTCTTCAGTTTCACATGATCCTTCGGAAATCATTTTATTCTGATTTGCTGCTAAAAAAAGAATATATATATATAAATAAATAAATAAATATATATATATATATATATATATATATTAGGGCTGGTAATTTAACGCGTTAATTAGATTAATTAATTACGGTGAAAAATAACGCGTTAAAATTCTTAACGCATTTAACGCACTGGCCCCGCCCCAAACCTATGTGGGTCATCTGACATTTCATTCAGTTGATTGGTGACAAATATGAGGCAGTGCAACAAGTCACTGCTTGATGGAGCTTAGAGAACGTAGTTAGAATGACCCTAAAATTTAAGATATCGGGCAAAAAAGTTTGTCTCATACTTAAATCATATAGTTAAGCAACAGTACACAAGCAATAGGCTATAAGTGCAATCGACTACCACACGAGTGCAAATGAGAGCAGAACTGTTCGTCTCCAAGCAACACACAGACAGGGTATGAAATCAAAGTACCACGAAAGCTATTTCAAAAGCATTAAGAGGCTTTCATTTTAAATTTTGAGCGCGGGTGTGTGGCTTATGCGCCAGTTCGCTCCGATGCGCGTGCGTTTTGGTCACGCATCAACCAACTGTCCTCGTGCCGCGCAAGCCATTTGAATGAATGAGTATCATAGCGCAGCGGAGGACGGTTGTTTGCTGCGTTGACCAAAGCGCACGCGCATCGGAGCGAACCACTGATGCGCAAGTCGCGCTTAGAGTTAAAAGTTTGCTTTGTATCTGAACTAAACCCAGCGGCCAGCTTTTGGTTGTGAAAGCCGTTTTCTATAGCTCTTGCAGTACTTTGATGTTACAGTCCGATCGATTTAATGCTGATGAATCAGCCATTTGAATGAATCAAATGAATTTACCACCACCAACTGGCAGTTTTATTTTATTATTTAGAGCAGGGGTTTTCAACCTGTGGGGCGCCCCCCCCCCAGGGGGGCGCCATCACCTGTTAAGGGGGGCGCGAGGCGTTCACCAGCTATCAATGTTTTAGGCATCCACTAGGGGGCAGTCTGATTGCTAGAGAAAACATGTCCCATCTTTATAAAAATTCATTCACCTTCACATTTGTAGACATGTAAAACACTTACATTTTCTTGTGAGATTACTTTGAGACTTTTATTTGGATATTGAGTGAATAAAGTAAAATTTAAATATTAAAAACATTTGGAAAAATCCTTCTTTAATGGATGAATTTGGGGATTTTTTTTATATAATTTTTATTTTTAAGGTTTGTATATTTGCATTTGTTATGAATCATATTCAAACTTTTCATTGCTCATGTAGCATTATGTAGTGAGGATATGAAGATGGTCAAACAGAACAAAAACATCAGTTGTTTTCACAGACCTAAAACTGAGCAAAAGTGTGTTGCAGCTGCTTATTTTTATATGGGCAAAGAGGCTTGCGGGTGGGGGGGGGGGAATGAAATTAGACAAACTTGGGGGGGGCGCATGTCCTAAAAGGTTGAAAACCCCTGATTTAGAGTATCATTTCATTAAGAAATAATTTCATATTTCCAAAGTAATATTAATAAAAAATAATGAAATACGTTATTAAAGGTATAGTTCACCCACCCAAAAATGACAATCATTGACTCACCCTCATGGTACAAAAGAGCATATATAATTCATTTTATAAACTAAATATTTACTTTTTTGTAATGTCTGTTTGACGTTTTAAACAACAATGACTTTAAATTATCTTTTGGGAGTCATTTTTCAGCCAAATTTGATGTGCGATTAATTTGCGATTAATTAGATTAATTAATCGGCACATCATGTAATTAATTAGATTAAAAATTTTAATCGCTTAACAGCCCTAATATATATATATATATATATATATATATATATATATATATATATATATATATATTTATTTATTTATTTTTAGCAAATCAGAATAGAATGATTTATCTGAAACAGGATTTATCTGAAATAGAATTGTTTTAAAGATTATAAATGGCTTTATCATTTAAAGCACCCTTGCTAAATAAAAGTATTCATTTCTATAATATATAATTATAAATTATAAATAAATAATTAAATAATACTGACTTGAATGGGATAAGTCTTTTTATTTCAGATAAATGCTGTACTTTGGATCTTTCTATTCATAAAAGAATCCTGAAAAAAAAGCACTCAGCTGTTTGAAATATTGATACAAATAATAATAATAAATGTTTCTAAAACAGCAAATCAGCATATGATTTCTGAAGAATCATGTGACACTGAAATGATGCCGAAAATGTAGCTTTGATTACAGAAATAATTACATTTTCAAATATATTCAAATAGAAGGCAGTTATTTTATAATATTACTGCTTTTGCTGTATTTTGGATCAAATAAATTCAGGCTCGGTGAGCAGAAGAGAATTATTTAAAAAGCACTACAAATCTAAAACTTTCGACTGGTAGTGTATGTAAGTCAAAAAAGGTCCTTTAATGTCCGTCTGTAGAAAAGATTTTCCCTTAGTCTTCCAGTTGGGGCCACTATTACTCCAGGTTCAGATCCCAGTAGTTTTTAATACTGATATCCAAGAATATTTCATCCTTAAATACCCCAAGACCAAACAATCTCATTCTAAATGACCTGATGTGAAAACTATGAAGTTTTCAGAAATATCTTCGCTGAGAAGTCTATTTACCTCACTGTACAATATATTCCTGCCCTCCCTGAGAACAAGTGCGTGGGCGGAGTTTGGCAACAGCTCAACCAATCACCAGCCGCGATGGGCGGAGCCACAGACCGGCTTCATGTGATCCGAACAAACGCCAGTATTTGGCTTGAGTGAGTGGAGGGTGAAGATACCAGCTGCTCTGAGAACATCAGTGTTTCTATGTGGAATATGATCATTCACTACTTCTGTATTTTAAAGGAATGCGACTGATCTGCACATTATGGGAGTTTCTTTTACCCTGAATGCTGAAGGTAAGATTCACTTTCTTAAATAGTAGCCTGCTACCATGCAGAGTTTTTACTTATTGTCTTGCGATTTTTGTGACAATAACGCCTGCAGTGAGTTTATTTTAGTTTAGTAAAGATGTGTCAGGTTTTGTAACATAAACCCTTGGATTGTGACTTAAAGCCTGGGAAGCTGCCTACCTATAGGCGTCATAGTAGCGTGCAGCAGGTTTGGGCGTTTC
Organism: Cirrhinus molitorella; assembly: GCA_033026305.1. NCBI lineage: Eukaryota > Metazoa > Chordata > Actinopteri > Cypriniformes > Cyprinidae > Cirrhinus > Cirrhinus molitorella. Next base: position 4,423,181 of record CM065126.1, on the reverse strand, counting down.
GGGCGCGTTTTGGGTGCGTTCCGGACGCGTTCCTTGTTGTCAAAGCAAATGATGCCCAAAAAGGATGTGTGTTTGACAGCTCGCTAACTATTGATAAAGTCTTTCTGTTTTAAAAGCATGTTACCTGAGTTCTCACTTTTGTTGCGTGTGTGTGTGTCCTTGAAACAATACTGAGAACTCAGGTGAAAAGAGACATATGCATGGATCAGACACATGCACTTTTGTCATTTTGTATGTTTATTAGATTTATTATAGGTTTTAGAGTACCTCTGGAGTTATCAGGTTCAAATGTAGCTCAGGGACGGTGCATTAAATAACAAAGGCTGATAAAGTTGAAAAAAAAAAAATTAAACACAAGCTGTCAGATGTCCACTAGAGGGCTCTTGAATGTTCTTTTGGATCAACAATCTAGTGCCATTGTCAAATTTTCTATTATAGTGATTATCCATACCACATGTTTCCAATCCATTAGTCTCTGTAAGGCAGAATTAGGAGTTTGGTGGTCTGAATCTGTAGGCCTACACTGGTTAGTCTTACAATAACATAGAGTTTATATGGTAGACTTGTTGAAATGAGATTGTTTTATTATTGAATTACGACAATATTTAAGTATATAAACTACTGTAGGCTTTGGTCTATTACATTTCTGTCCTTTCTTTTGTGGAAACCACAGATAACACTAACATTTGTGTTTTTGCACCATGGTAAGTTCATGGTATTTTTTTGATATACCTTGTACATAACATGGTATATGAATATAGTAATCATTCAGTACCACAGTATATATCAAAATACCAAATCTTGATGGTTTGGTACTTTTTTGCTGCCTCAGGTAATAATGAGTGGTCAATTTTATACTGCTCTAAACAAAGAGATCATCAGAAGTGCTTTAGTATCTGTGTTATGTTAAGCGTCTTTATGCTGTGTCACTCAGAGGACTTCAGTGTTTTCTCTGTCTTCTGAACAGACAGCGCGTATCAGATTATGGTCAGGTAATTGCACGTTTGATTAGACAAGTTACACAGCCGAGTCCTTGTGTCAAGGTTAATAAAGTCATTTTCTTTATAGCCGTTTCAGTAATACGTGAGGGACAAGGACAGGGGGAAAAAACCTTCTGATGTTCACCTCTTTCATACCGGCGAACAAAATTGCATCCCTGTCTCTGAGGATGAAACCTCCTGGAAAGCCTTTATACTTCGTAGACTCAGAAGTGCATTGTTCTTGAAGGTGAAGTGTGCTGTTAAAAGTGTAGGTTAATATACAGAGACAACTATATGTGACTCTTGACCACAAAACCAGCCATAAGTCGCTGGGGTTTATTTGTAGCAATAGCCAAAAATATATTGAATGGGTCAAAATGATTTTTTATTTTTTATTTTTTTTGCCAAAAATCATTAGGTTATCAAGTAAAGATCATGTTCCATGAAGATATTTTGTAAATGTCCTATTGTAAATGTATCAAAACACATTTTTTATAAGTAATATGCATTGCTAGAACTTCATTTGGACAACTTTAAAGGCGATTTTCTCAATATTTTTATTTTTTGCACCCTCAGATTCCAGATTTTCAAAAAGTTGTATCTCAGCCAAATATTGTCCCATTATAACAAACCATACATCAATGGAAAGCTTATTTATTCAGATTTCAGATGATGTATAAATCAAAATTTTAAAAAATGGACCTTTATGACTGGTTTTGTGGTCCAGGGTCACATATGTGAACTATAATTATGTTTATTTCCACAAAAAGTGACTTGGTTGCAAATGGTGGGAAAATGCATTGTTCTGTATAGTGATGTACATTCAGGTGAAATGGATTATCAAAATAATAAAAAAAGTGTAGGGCTGGAACTTGGTTCAGTCTGTTGGTTGTTGATTTGATTTTGAGATATGAGCATTGCACTCAAAAAAGTGGAATATATGCTTATGCACAGAAGAATTATTCACAATAAAACTTTAAATGCTTTAAATGACTTTAAATGCAAATAACAGCAGCTAACCATCTAGTCATGCATAAATACATTTAGATGTAATAGATTGATACATCATCTGAAACCCGATTAAATAAGCTTTCCATTGATGTATGGTTTGTTAGGATAGGACAATATTTATTTGAGATACACTTATGTGAAAATCTGGAATCTGAAAAATCTGAGGGTGCAAAAAAATCGAAATATTGAGAAAATCACCTTTTAAAGTTGATTAGTTAATAAAAAATTAAGTTATGATATATTTACATTAGGAAATTTACAAAATGTCTTCATCTTTACTCAATATCCTAATGATTTTTGGCATTATAAAATCTATAGTTTTGACCCATACAGTGTATTTTTGGCTATGGCCACAAATATTCTTGTGCTACCTAAGACTGGTTTTATGGTCCATGGTCACAGATAGACTCATCAAATCTCAGATATTTTGTTGTCGACATGAAAATACATCTGATCAAACTCTACAGTGCTAATTGATCTGTCATTTGGAGGAAGCTAAGCAAACTACAAATATGCCACATTGGACTGGTCAAGTAAAATGTATAATTTTGTTTCTCAAGAATATTGACAAGGTCAATGTGCATTTTAAATAGTCTCAACAATTGATAAACTTTGCAACACTAATTCAACTGAACTGAATCAACATTGACCCTCAATGCTAAATCTTAATAATGACACTTTTGTCTTCTGTAGAGCTGCTCTTTGATTCATTTAATATATTATGTTCCTGTTTATTACTGTAAAGCTGCTTTCAACAATCTGTATTGTGCAAAACACTATATATAAAGGTGGCTTGACTTTACTAGATTGTGCATTTTCATTGTTACTGGCATGTTTAAGTTTCCTCGTTGCTTCCTTACATTCCCCTGGGAGAAGCAAGAAGTTTGTCTTCCCATCGCTGGGTTTAGATGGCACAGCGACTGCAGACGGATGTTTGTCTTGTGTTCCACTCCTGAATGCGTTCATAACATAATGACAGGAAATTAAAGCTCGTTTTAAAGTCTTCTCTTAAAAATAACATCTGTCAGGACAGGTGGACAGCTGCTCGCTACCCTCACGTCGAGCAGGAGCACTTTATTGAATTTGAACCAAGTTAGTATGCGTTTTGATGGGTTATTTGCATTGTTTTAATGTGTCGGGTTGCGAGACAGCAAACATATGAATCTTAGTCGTGCGTCTAATCCGTTGGATAGGAATAGAATGTCTTGAGACGTGGCAATCAGGAGCAAAGCATGCCAAGACAACTGCTTATCGCTGTTATCGCCCTCATTGCGTGATATTACAAGGATATTTCATGTTTAACCAGAAGAGAGAAAATGGACTCCAAATGAAATGGATTAGTTGAGGCCATCTGCTCGTCATGTTTACTGGCAGTTCATTCAACAACTAATGGAGCCCATCAAAAATGGTCTTTCCTAAGGCAATATTCGCTAGTAATGCTTGTAGTGATTTATACAAACCATTGACGCCAAGTATGTTCCTTCCAAACGTAAATGATTCCTCAAGTCATGCGTCTTCTTTCTGAGATATGATTGCTTTTTGCTTGATGGGTGATGAATTAGACAGTTCACAGACTTGAATCATATCTGCAGATCAGAAGAAATGCAGTCACAGAAATGTTTGGTTTAGGTGCACTGGAGAAGAGATGGGTACAGGAATGGCATTTTTATTGCATATCAAGGATCTTTAGCAATGCAAATGTGTGCTTGGTTTGTAATCAGTCACCCGTCTGGTTCATTCTCTCTTGTACTTGTTAATGACCAACAGTTGTGACTGGCATCATCAGAGCAGATCTCTGCCAGCTGCTGGTTGACGCCACACCAGGCCTGTTTGTTTATTCGAACCATATTTGTGTGACTGTTGTCATTTGGCGGAGACGCAAGTATTAAGACAATGAATGTTTCTTGTTGGTTTTGGAATGTGGAAAATTTAATCTGTTCATAAAACACAATTTTTGTCATTCTCTGTCAAATCAAATTGTAGAAAATTCGTAGTTGAAAAATTTAGATTTTGTTAATAGTTTTTCTTAAGAAAGGCAAACATAAATGGTGAAGAAAGCCAAAACGTCAAATCGCATGGATTTATAGTTATTAAGTAATTTAGTATTTTGCAAAAGGGGTTGAAAGGATAATTTTCGCCTGAGATTTGGAGCCCAATAACGGGGTAAAAATGGCTATGCTATTATGATGTTATTTTTATATAGAGATTTGGTTGCTTTATTAGTAATATCTGTTGACTTAACAGTCTTTGTTGCATTATATGCCAGTGGTGACTGATCAAAAAAGGGGATAAAGCACTTTTCAAAGCACTTTTCCAAAGGTTTGCATGAGTGTAACTCAAGAAGTATTAAAATGATCTTAATGTCCTTTAAGATTCTGGTTCTTAACTAAGTTTTCTCCTGGTATCTTAATTTTTAAGGCCCTATATGGTTAATTTCCAGTGATGTTACAGTCTCAATATGGCACCATGAGTGAATTGTGAAATTGTACACATTTTCAGTGGTCAGAAACCAAAGTTTGCGTGTCTGTACCTCAAGAAGTATTAAAGATATCTTAATATTCTTTTAGATTTTGGTTCTTAAACTTTTCTTTTCGTATATACATTTTTAATGCTCTATATGGTTTGGTTCTAAAGAGATGGGATTCTCAATGCGGCTCTTTGTGCAAATTGTTGAATTCTACCCATTTTCAGTGGTTGAAAACCAAATGTGGGTCACTTTTCATACATTTCATAAATTTTTCCTTTAAAAGAGGAATATCTGAAAATCAAATAATGTTAAAACTAGAAATTCATTTTGTCAAAACAATTGCATAGAACATATCCGTCTGAGTGTTCTTTTGGTGTATTCACTCTATTAAAACAATTGCATTAAACATGCCTGTCAGAGTGCCATAACTATTCTTTTTCCAAAGCTTACATGCCTGCAACTCAAGAAGTATTAAAGACATCTTAATATTGTTTTAGATTCTGGTTTTTAATACACTTTTCTTTTGGTGTATACATTTTAAAGTCACTGTATGGTTCAGTTCCAGAGATCTAAGGATCTCAATGTGGCTCTATGAGCAGAATTGTTGGATTTTACCCATTTTCACTGGTCAAAAACCAAATGCAGGTTATTTTTTACATACATTTCGTACTTTTTTTTTTCTTCAAAAGAGGAATATCTGAAAATCAAATAATGTTGAAACTAGAAATGTATCTTGTCAAAACAATTGCATAGAACATATCCGTCTGAGCACCATAAATGTTCTTTTTTCAAAGTTTGCATGTCTGTAGCTCAAGAAGTATTAAATATATCTTAATATTCTTTTAAAATGACCTGCATTTGGTTTTCGACCACTGAAAATGGGTAAAATCCAACAATTTTGCTCATAGAGCCACATTGAGATCCTTAAATCTCAATCTCAATAAAAAAAAATAGAAATATATCTTGTTTCACTTTATCAAAACAATTGCATTAAACATGCCTGTCAGAGTGCCATAACTATTCTTTTTCCAAAGTTTACATGCCTGCAACTCAAGAAGTATTAAAGATATCTTAATATCCTTTTAGATTCTGGTTTTTAATAAACTATATTAATTTTTAAGGCCCTATACAGTGCGGTTCCAGTGATCTAAGGATCTCATTGTGGCTCTATGAGCAAAATTGTTGGATATTACCCATTTTCAGTGGTTGAAAACCAAGTGCAGGTCATTTTGCATACAGCTAAAGAGAAATGTCTAAAGAACAAATGATGTTATAGCTAGAAATATCTTGTTTTCCTACTGTATATCAAATTTATTTTAGAAGTTCTATTGGTTACTAGTATAACAAAGGCTTCACATTGGAAATCGAATAAGGTTAAACAGTTTAAATGCGACAATTATGTTTACAAGTTACTCTTGTTGTCTGTCTTTATCTCATTTAGATGTGTTTGGCTCATGATTTGAATGATAGGACGCTGTGGAGGCATTAATTTAATTTGCAAGGCAGGTTGTGTAACACCCTCTTTAACCTCTGGCTGTATTCTGTATCCTGATCTTTGGCTCGAACACTTGACATTGTTCTTAGCTGTAAGGACATGAATACACATATGAAATCTGAGTAGGTATATATCCTTCAATCAGTTGTCAATGTGCACACGTCCACCCCGACTCCATCTCATTTTGCAGCAGGGTAAAGGAGACGCCCTGATTGAGTTTCGTACAGATGTTCTTGTGTTGCACGCTGTCGTGCGTTTCTGCGCAGGTATCACTGAATTACTGGCCCAGGGAACATATGCCGATGCTAATTTTGACATTGTCATTGACGTTGTTTTACCCTTTTGTCTGTTGTTTTTGTATGGATTCAGTGCTGTTACAAATGACTAAGATTAAGAAATGAATGCTTTTATTCGTCAGGGATGCATTACATTAAGCAAAAGTGCTTCTTGAGCAGCAAATATTAGAATGATTTCTGACGGATCATGTGACACTGAAGACTGGAGTAATGATGCTGAAAAATCAACATTTTATCACAGGAATAAATTACATTTTACAATGTATTGCAATAGAAAAGTGTTATTTTAAATTGCAAAAATATTAAACAATTTTACTGTTTTTATTGTATTTTTGATCAAATAAATGAAGCCTTTTTGAGCATTAGAGACATCTGCCTTACTTGAAACATCTCTTTAAATTGAATCCTGCAGCAGAAGTTACTGGATTTGCATGCTGCAAGGATATTTTTAAGCATTACCAGAGGTTATGTGAACCCAGGCCCAGTGTAAGCATGTTAAGTTTTGCAAATGAAATATATGTTTTGTCACCCATCCCATTCTATTCCTGCCATCAGAGCTTCACTGAAACATCTATGAGAGAGTTTGGCAGTAAATGAAGCTGAAGTGGGAATACTTTTGCACTGTAAGCACCCAATTAAATTGCACAAACAATGTTTTTTTCCCCCTTGCATTGTTCAACATGCTGAACTCATTTCATTGGTGTCATAAATTGACATGTCAGGCCACTCAGACAAACAGCAAAAGCATCGCAGTGTTTCATTATACAAGGAAGTATTTCAACATTAAACAGATCACAACACAAATCCATTTTGTTGTCAGATGTTGGTGTTTCTCAGCCACACGAGTGACGTCTTGCAGTATTCATGCATCAGGGACTGAAGTGGAAGGAACAGCTCATTTGTCGTGTACTGTACTGCTTTTTTCAATCACTTCTTTATAGGCTCAATGGGATTTGTCATACAGCCTGTTTGATTTTTATTCTTTTCCTCATGTTTATGTGCCTGCATGTGTCAGGGATGCGCATTTGTGGTTGATTTAACTGTAATCCAATCGCCAGCCATATGCCACATGTGATCTGGGGTTGGTTGATGGATAGGTCCTTTCTGACCCATTCTGTGGAGGCCCATTATTAACACATTTCCTCCAGAGTGTGCTTTGTGTTAATGGATGCAATTTTCTGGGATTGTTCTCTACTAGTCAAGATTAGGAAGAATGTGTGGTTAATAACAGGTTTAAAGCACAACATAGGCAAAATGTAGAATTCACAGAATGATTTGGAAGAAATTATGGTTGGTACTGTATGCTTAAGAATAGTATTTTTTTCATTGCGAAACTGTTTGTGCACTGATGTCAGTCCTATAAATGAGATCATCTGTTTTTTCTTTGCTTTTGATGTCAAAACATAAACTGACATGCACAAAGCCGCAAGAACGCTGGTAATCGTATTTTACATGCAGCGAAACTGTGCTAAAGGTCAAAACATAGCGTTTTTCTTAATCCGTTTATGACCTTTCCCTGTTAATAGTAAAGGATTTAAAGTGTTTATGTGAGTTTTCAGGTAATTAAGAATAAGTAAGGTAAAATTTAAATCAGTGTTATGGTAATTTTATTTAAAAAAAAAGATTGCATTTATTCGATCCAAAATACAGCAAAAGCAGTAATATTGTGAAATATTTTTGCTATTTAAAATAACTTCTTTCTATTTGAATATATTTTAAAATGTAATCTATTTCTGTAATTTCAAAGCTGAATTTTCAGCATCATTTAAATTGATCAAAAGTGATGATAAAGACATTCATAATGTTACAAAATATTTATATTGCAGATAAATGCTTTTCTTCTGAACTTTCTATTCATGAAAGAAATCTGAAAAAAAACTCTTTAGCCGATTTTTAACTTAATGTTTTTAAGCAGCAATCAGAATATTAGAATTATTTCTGAAGCATCATATGACTGGAGTAATGACGTTAAAAATTCAGTTTTAAAATCACATAAACAAATTACATTTTAAAATATATTGAAATGGAAAACCGTTGTTTTAATTAGTAAAACTATTTCAAAATTGTACTATACTTTGGATCGAATAAATGCAGGCTTGGTGAGCAGAACAGACTTCTTTAAAAAAACATTAAAAATCTTAACGTTCAAAAGCTTTTGTGTAAAGGTGGTGTAGCTTAATTTTAGCTTAATTTCAATTAACAACAAATTATCACTATCACTATTTGGTAGCGTTAGACCCTTGTGTAGTGGTGTTACTTAATCAATAACAACACTAGCCTAAACACATGTGTTTGTTTGTTTTGAATCATTTGTTTCATATGCATCAAGTTAGAAATATTATTAGGTTAGAACCGATTATTACAAATCAAGTAAACCGGTAACTGATATATATGTCTGCTGTAAAATTTAAATTAATGTCAAAATTAAGAATAACAAGGGTTCTGACAAAAAACTTTGTTTACATGTTTTAAATTGATTTTATCGGCAAATCGGTTTTAAAAATCACCAATACCGATAATATGGGTGCCGATAATCAGCCAGGTTGATAATCGGTTGACCCCTAGTTAGAAATTAAATAACACAATTATTTAAAATTGTTGTATTAAATTCACAGATAACAAATAATTTGGCATTATCTTATATATTTTAAATATAAACCCAATTTCTGGCAAAAAAAAAAAATCTGTCATATATCTGTTGTGAATTTGTTAATTCAGCACACTCTCAGCGTTCTATGGAGAACATTGAGACTGAAGTGAGAGTAAATATCTGAATGGAGAAGCGGTGAAGAACTATCATTAGCGTGCAGATGGCAGCATGTGGGTCAGGACTGACGACCCGTCTGGTCAGGGGTCGTGATATGTGGTGACACAAAGCACTGTGAGATATTATGACCCACTTATCATCTGAAGTATGAGCCGCACACGCGGTTCAGTGAAATGTAGGCTAAGACCGACGTACGGCTTACATGCATTTAATCCTGCACAATTTATCACAGAGTGCTGCTTGTGGAGGGGAAAATGAATTATCACTCAGATGAGTCGGTAGCGTTTGACCCTTGTGCGGATAAGAGTTCTTGTTCATAAACAGTTCTTATTCATAAATCACATCGCACAAAACAGCTGAAATGATACCGGGTTGCTTTATAGGATTCGTGTAAATATATATTTTTTTCCCCTATGGAATTAAATTTGCATTGAAGCTTAAAGGATTACTCTACTTCCAGAAAAAAATTCCTGATGATTTACTCACCCTCATGTCATCCAAGGTATTCATGTCCGTCCTTCTTCAGTTGCAAAGAAATGAAGTTTTTTGAGGAAAACATTCAAGGATTTTTCTTCATTTGGTGGACTTCAATGGTGCGCAACGGACTGAAGATATATCTATATCTATATATCTATCTATCTATATCTATCTATCTCTATCTATCTATCTATCTATCTATATATATATATATATATATATATATATATATATATATATATATATATATATATATATATATATATATATATATATATATATATATATATATATATATATACACATGACACTAGATAGTTATGGAAGTTCACAGAATTGACCCAACAGCGCACAGATATGAACTTCACACAGCCCTAGTTTTTACAGTGAAGAATAATATAAAATAAGTGGCATTATTTTTATTTGTTTATTTATTTTTACGTTCATGTTGAAGTTACATTTTCAGATTTGTGACATTACTTTTTATGTAATGCTAAAACACTGCTGGTCACTTTCAGAAGTTGTAGTGATGCTTTCTTTTCCAAGAAAAAATGAAACACACACATTATTTATATATATATATATATATATATATATTAGGCTTGGGCGGTATCCAAATTTTGATACCGTCAAACCTCCTCCATATTTTACCTCGGTATACGGTATTACCGTGAATAAAAAAAAAAAAATGACCTAAGGCTCAGACAGCGTCACCAAACTGTTGGCTTGTGCCTAAACCGTTCAGAAACTGAATACCAAACACTAATACTGAAACAATAACAAAATAACATGCTCAACAATATTAACAACTTTTATTAGCAACAAATAGCAGTTTATGCGCAGAGACGTGTAGGGTTGTGACGGTGGCAGATTTTACCACCGCTGTGGTTATGGACCAACTACCGTCGGTAGTGCGGTGTTGTTTATATATATATATATATATATATATATATATATATATATATATATATATATATATATATATATATACATACACACACACACACACACACACACACACACACACACACACAGTTTTGAAACATACAAAATGAGGCTCAAAAAGTAACAAAGGTGCGTGTATTATTGCAGTCAGTGAACAAACAGCCTACAAAACAGTAAAATAATGATAGGGCCTAATATAAATTATATAGAAAGTAGCCAAAATAAGAATGGTAAATATTAAACAAACATTCGTGTCATAAATTCGTAACAACTTCACCCAGCCCTTGTTCGACGGCTCATCAAAATTACCGACCGAGAACGACTGGAGTCCGTGTCTCTTCCTCATTACACTGTTGCATCAATTACAATTGCTCAGTTTTGTTTTTAATAGGAACAGGGTTATTTTTCGTTTCGGTTCTTCATAAAGTTAATTTAGAAATATGTTTGGAATATTTTTTGTTTGTTAAATTAAAGCTTTTGTTAATTTAATTTACATTAATGAACCAGCGGCCAGCAACAGGCGGTGAGATGATTATTTTTGATGCAATTTGCATTCTAAAATCATCTCGACTTGCCTAAAATAGCTAAAATCTTAAAGAAAATTTAAATGTTATTTTAAATGTTAAACTTACATAAATGCGTGCTATTATGTGTATACAGTCGTTTGTTGGAGAGTGGAAGCTAAATGCGCTTTGCATTAGCCTACATGAGGCGCCAGCGCGATCACTTGCAAAAAAAAATGAAAATAGGCATATGCCATAATCTTGCTCATAAAGGTAAGCATATATAGTATATCATCCGGAACTGTAAAGGGTCTAATTTTATTTGCATGCACTCACAATATAAAAAAAAAAAATCTTGTGTTTTTGTAAAAATAAAGAAAACAAACAATACTCATCAATACTTATCTTCCAATCAGGATAAATATATCGAGAGAAAAAAAAACGTAAAAAAATTAAATCGAAAACATTTTTTTTTATTTTATTGATATTTTATAAAAACCGTAGAGCCGCATTTCTCTCCAGTGAGCAGATGGTGAGTCAGGATCGTCAACTTAATCTTTGCCACACTGGCTCACTAGTTTACAATAGTTTATGAACAATTCATTTAAGTATCTCCTTATTTCCCTCCGACACATTGATAGTAGCCTAATAGTTTTTTTCCGGAACTTTGCCAGCTTTGGTCTATTGCGTGTGTTTGAACGCAGATCTCTTCCTGCTGCCGACGGGGGGGACACTAACCGCTGCCACGGCATAATGAATGCTGCAGAATCACTGTATTTTATGCTTGTTATAGATTGTGTGACGTCAAGTACATTACCGCCGGTGGCAACCGACGACCGCGGTGGCGCGGTTGTCAGTGCGACCGTCACAGCCCTACTCGTTCGTATTTACCGCCTCTCCCTTCTCGTTCGGTCGAAACCCGAAATACTGCCAAACTGCAGAAGTTGTGTTCTTTTTCGAGACCAGGTCACTTGGTGCACGACTCGCCATCTTTCCCCTTCTCTCTCTTTCTCCTCCACGCTGTCACGTGATGACAATTACGCATACGCATTTTTAGGCATTTTTTTATGACGGTATAACGGTATTGAAACTGATACCGTTGCTATTTTTAGATCCCGCGGTATACCATATTACCGTATTACCGCCCAAGCCTAATATATATATATATATATATATATATTAGGGCTGTCAAACGATTAATCGTGATTAATCGCATCCAAAATAAAAGTTTATGTTTACATACTATATGTGTATTTACTTTGTATAGTTATTATGTACATATAAATTCACACACATACATGTATATATTAAAACAAAATATTTATATGTATATATATTTATACCTGTATACAATTTAGATTCTAAATAAATATAAATATTTTTGATATAAATCTAAAATATTTTTCCTTAATATATACATGCATGTGTGTGTATTTATATATACATAATAAATATACACAGTACACAAATATATAGTATGTAAACAAACTTTTATTTTGGATGCAATTAATCGCAATTAATCGTTTGACAGCACTAATATTTATATATATATATATATATATATATATATATATTTAAATTGATTTTGCACATTTAAAGCAATATCATATCGCGTATTGAATATCACATTATTTAACAAGGTATCGCATATCACATTTTTCTTCAATATCGCACAGCCCTACTTTTTAGTCTTTAATATCAAGATTCAACTTATTTCCCAGTGGTCGTTGTCCATTTGAGTGGATTGCGAGTAACTGGTCTGGTTAGCGAGTATGTGTGTTGACTCACAGAGACAGTGAAAGCGGATCAGTCATTAACCGCGTAGCCGCTGGACTCGGGGGCCACGAGGGTTAAACCCGCTTGCTTTTCTCCAGTGGCTCCAGACAATTGAGACACTGACCCCAACGCTCCGGACCTGGGATCTGAGATGAGAGGGATTTCGAGTGCATACCTCTGGCCTATTGTGTCGGCTGGCAATCTGAGGGAGAAAGGGGAGGCATGCGGCCGATTGTGGGCTCTGTTCTATTCACTTTCTCTCGACTCAGCCTTTTTCCTGTTCCTATTTTCACAGTTGCTGAGCGAGATAGTGAAGTGCAGTTTGCACTGTAGGTAAGGCTATTGAACAGAAACATACGCGGGTTGGTACGTAAGAGTCTTTTTTTAATCAGTTCATGCATTTCCTAGGAATTTAGTCTATGATACGGGTGGGCGATAGGGCAAAAAGTATCATATCACAATTTATTTTTAGAAATATGATTCACGATTTTATCACAATTCTTTCTCATGTTGGTTTTACTCAGTGTTGGGGGTAACGCATTACAAGTAATGCAAATTACATAATAGTATTACTTTTTTCAAGTAACTAGTAAAGTAACACATTACTTTTTAATTTCCAAGAAAATATATGAGTTACTTTTTGTTTCCTTTATATATTTAATCCCATTTTATTAACCAGTGACTTTGCTGCTGACCTTTGTTGATCCAATTCAACTGTACACCGCAAAAATACTTTTCTTACTTAGATTTTTTTGTCTTGTTTCCAGACAAAATATAAACAAATTCTTAAATCAGGGATTTTCTAGACAAGTAAATAATTAATTATTTTCTTGTTTTCAGAACAAAAAAAAAAACAAGTCAAAATTAAGTGAGTTTTTGCTTAGAACAAGCAAAATAATCTGCCAATGGGGTAAGCAAAAGAAATCTTATTTCAAACAGAAAACAAGATTATTTTGCTTACCCCATCAAGAGATTATTTTGTTTGTTTCAAGCAAAAACACAATTAATTTTGACTTGTTTTCAGAAAATCCTTCTTGATTTAAGAATTTTTAGATATTTTGCCTGGAAACAAGACAAAAAATCTAAGTAAGAAAAGCATTTTTTGCAGTGTACTAATAGGCGTGAATTTTATTTTCCTTTAGCCTTAGGCTTATTCACTTAATTTCTATTTGGTGTGAAAGGGCTTTTACATTAGCTAAGAATTGAATGTTTTTATATTAAAAACAAGCAAGCCCTTTCCAGAGTTAAAAAGTAACGCAAAAGTAATGTAATGCATTACTTTCCATAAAAAGTAACTAAGTAACGTAATAAGTTACTTTTTTTAGGGAGTAACGCAATATTGTAATGCATTACTTTTAAAAGTAAATTTCCCAACACCGGTTTTACTATTTTGCAAGTTGTCTGAACAGCCAAATTAATTTCCCTTTTTTAAAAGCAAACCCTTTCAAAATAACAAAGTATAAAATAATAATAAAAATTTAGGCCGAATTTAGGCCAAAGTGAGCGAAGATATAAATCTTTGTCATTTATTTTATCTTTGTTATTAAAAAATAAGAACAAAGATACGCATTACATATAAACATGACACAAATTAGGGGTGTGCCATATGACGATTTTTGATCGTGGATAAAAATCACGATCTGCTTTTGGAGAAATATCGTAGTATGGTGCTATTCTCTCAGCTGCAGTTCTGGCACCTCCGTCTCAATATACTGTACAACGCGAAATACTTTCACAACAGAGTTAACTCAGCGCTAGGGTTACACTCACGGAACACTGCACTTATTCACAATCACAAAAGTACATTATTTGCTTACCAGTCTTACCAGTCAAACATCTCATATGCGTGCTGTTCCATGTGCTTTTCCAGGGCGCGTACACCTGAGTTAAGTTATGTATGTATCGCGTATGATTGTGCTAATACTGTCAAAACACACAAGTTTTACATATAAACACAGCTGCTTATGTCTAAAGTGAAAGTAAACAATTGAGAGTAATATAGATACATGCCTGTGTATTATATGCGTGCAGCTCTTAAAGGTACAGCAGACTAATTGTACTAAACATGCTGAAGATTGTCATTAAAGGGATAGTTCACCCAAAAAATATAATTCTGTCATTAGTTTCTCACTTAAATTTTGTCCCAAACCTGTATTAATTTCTTTCTTGTGCTAAACACAAAATAAGACATTTTGAAGAATGTAACCATACAGTAGAGGGGTCCTCAATGAATTTAATAGAAATTATCGAATAGATAACGTTTAACAGAAAAAAAGAAACTCTTTCAGGTTTAAAACAACCTGAGAGTGGGTTAATGATGGTATAAAAATAAAACACTGACAGGTGACGGAATTTTCCTTTTTGGGGGAACTATTTTAATGTTAATAAAACAACAAAACACGGAGAAAAATCACTCACTTCTCATGACTAAAGAACTTTTATATAGTTGCTTTAATAAGAATCAATGTACAGTTAATGTGTATGGTGTATAAATATAGTGTATAGTGTTTTACTCTTTATATTTGTTAATTCAATTTCTTGAATGAAATTCTGCTAAATTCACCTACTGTACTTGAAAAACAAAGCACCGTTTGTTTGTTTTTTATTATGTTTATTTGTAATGTATGTCTTTGTTCTTATTTTTTAATAACAAAGATAAAATAATGACAAATATTTTTATCTTCACTCACTTTGACCTAAATATCTGCCATCCATTTTTTTTATTTTATACCTTGTTACCTTGAAAGGCCTTTTTAAAAAAAATAAATAAATAAATAATAAAAAGGAAATTATTTTGGTTGTACTTCTCAGGCAACTTTCAAAATAGTAAAACTAACATGACAAAGAATCGTGATAAAAACGTGAATCGTGATATTTTTGAATAAAACTGTGATATGATTTTTTTTGCTGTATTGCCAACCCCTAATACAAATAAAACATTGCTTTATTTTTCAGATACACTAGGTGTATTTAGCATTAGTGTTTAAGAAACTGAATTAACTATTTGATCTTTTCTATTATTAAATTCAACAGAGACCATTTTTCAAAATATACTATTTTGTGTTTAGCATTAGAAAGGAATTAATACAAGTTTGGGACAACATTTAAGTGAGTAAATAATGACAGAATTATAATTTTTGGGTGAACTATCCCTTTAAAGTGGCAGCATGTTTAGTACAATTAATCTGCTGTACCTTTAAGAGAACAAAACAGAAACGATAATAGACAACAAAACACAAACAATAAGACTTATTTTTTAATATTTATATGTAACCCTGGACCACAAAACAAGTCTTAATTTGCATATATATTTGTAGCAGTAGCCAAAAATACATTGTATTGGTCAAAATGATCGATTTTTCTTTTATGCCAAAAATCATTAAGATATTAAGTAAATATTTTTATAATAAGTTTCTATCGTTATATATCAAAAATTAATTTTTGCTTAGTAATATGCATTGCTAAGTACTTAATTTCAACAACTTGGTGTTTTTCTCAATATTTAGATTTTTTTGCACGCTCAGATTCCAGGTTTTCAAATAGTTGCATCTAGGCCAAATATTGTCCTAACAAACCATACATCAATGGAAAGCTTATTTATTTAGTATTTACCTATAAATTGACACCTTATGACTGGTTTTGTGATCCAGGGTCACATACTCATGAATTTTATAAACTGACTAAAACAAGCCTGAAACCTAAAGTTTGATCAATGCAAAGAGTCTTTTTGCCTGTCGATTACTAAGAGACCTGATATGCATCAAGACCTCAAAAGCAAGCTGACATCATTCTGTCTGTAATAATGAAAACTCATCAGCCGTTGTATTAGTTGGAGTGGATTTGTATTTATTAGACGGGTCGTTCTTATTACGAACTCTTAAAATGCTGTTTTTATGGGTGAGGAGTTTCAATTATTGTGTCAAATGGAGCGTAACCTTGACAGATGTGCGGTAACGTGGTCACGATAATATGGTTTGTGTTAGCATGAGCCTCATGGGAGCTGATGCTGGATGGATTGATGTTCTAACCTCCTTCATCTGACCTTCCCTTGGCAAAATAATATTAGAAATCAGTTCAGTACGCCTTCATGCGATACACGTGGGCTAGATAACAATATTACAGCAAGTTTAATGCAATAATTATGTCAAAATGCGCTTTGAAAACTGATGTCAGTATAATGAATCATTAAAGATCAATTTAGAATGTTCAACAAAACACAATTTAGCTTATACATAAGTTCAGTTCAGTTGAATTTGATTTGATCAACATGTTAGATGATTGATTGGTGTTAATGAAATATTACTATGTAAATTCTTATTTCAATTAATTGTTTATAAATATAGAATTTAACCTGTATAATGGCCCTGTTATTGCGCATGTACCATGGTAATACTATTGTCTTTAAACATGCACAATGCTATGATGCATGAATATGAAAATCATTCAATGTCAATGCATCTCTTGCAATCTGATACAATAACTGTACCATGGTAGACTTTTTTCCAAGTGAAACAAAAGCTCAGTACATGCTTATGCGGGAACAATAGACCTATAAAGTAAAAATGCTGACATGACATTCTGTGACTATTTTTAGGACTAAGCAATTTATTCTGAGAATAGTTTAATTAACATCCATCACAAAAGGACAAGCACAGAATCATGGGAACAGAGATTCCTGGCCAATGAAACATAAATTAATGTTGAACATTCTTAATAGTTGTAGTAAAAACCAATTAGGCTTTTCTTTCTTACTTAGTGTTATAGGTTAACATCTTAAGCTAAACTAAAAACTCTAGCATACTAATTTTGCAGTATGTAGTGCTTACTGTGAACAGATATGTGTATGCATGGAATACCTAGTTGATTTGCTACATTTGCACAATGCGATGCATTGAATGAGCCGAATATAACATCAGTCCTATTTCGGCATCTATGGTTCCATGAACCTTTAGTGTCCTTAGAGTGTATTCCATGTTTCACATGCTATTTTTATAATAGTAGACATTAGAAAGTACAGTTGAGGTCAAAAGTTTACATAAACCTGAAGAATCTGCAAAATTATTTTACCTAAATAAGTGGGATCATGCAAAATGCATGCTATTTTTTTTTATTTAGTACTGACCTGAATAAGATATTTACATAAAAGATGTTTACATATAGTCCACAATAGAAAATATGATTTTGAGATCCATCTTTTCACACTAAGGACAACTGAGAGACAACTATTACAGAAGGTTCAAACGCTCACTGATGCTCCAGAAGAAAAAAACACAAAGCATTAAGTGCAAAACTTTTGAATTTGAAGATCAGGATGAATTTAACTTATTTTGTCTTCTGAGGAACATGCAAGTATCTTCTGTAGCTTCTGAAGGGATATTAAGTAATAATAAATATAAGAAAAAATGAGAAAGATAAGAAAAACATACACATTCTTTTCAAAAGTTTTAACCCTTGGCTCTTAATGCATCGTGTTTCCTTCTGGAGCATCAGTGAGCATTTAAACCTTATGTAATAGTTGCATATGAGTCCCTCAGTTGTCCTCAGTCTAAAAAGATAGATCTCAAAATCATGCAGTGGTTGTTAGAAAGGGTTCAAATACACAAAAATGCTAAAAAACAAAACAAAAAAAACAAATGAGGAATTTGTGAGACCCAAAAGACTTTTCTGAAGAACAGTGGGCAGTTTAACTGTTCAGGACAAACAAGGGACTCATGGTCAGTACTTATTATTAAAAACAACATGCAGTTTCTATGATCTCTCTTAAGGTGCATCTAAACTTTTAACCTGCAGCTTGCAGTATGCTAATGTTGCATTCCCAAAATAGCCAGTTACAACTAGTAAATCCCCTAATGCAGGCACATTTTTTAATTCTCAGGTATTTAATATGTTTGTTGTTGGTCATATGATCATGCAGCTCAACTTAGCTGTCAGTAAACCTTCCAGGGCCGTCAATGTCACGCCGTAGTCCTGCATTCACTCAGTTTCTCTTCAGCGGTGGGCTTGTCTTCAAAAGCGTTGTTTCCCTTTTCCTGTTTAACTAATGAAGGCCAATTAAGCTTAATTGGAGAGTCACTTATCAAGCAGTTCTGTATTTAACCTTCCCTGTCAACGGAGCAGCCAGTTTGTGTCTCTGCCACAGGTCAGAGCTCATTTAGTGATGCGTGAAAGCTGAGATTTAACTAATTCGGTTGCTAAAATGCATCATGCAATGACATTTTAGAGCATTTTAATGCGTTTCTCCTGCAATGTTAGTTCTGCCCTTTTCCAGGCTTATCTTATCTCCTCTCTTGCCCCAGAAACTTCCTGCGGCTGCGTATAATTGCCGATGACCGTTTCATGAATGCGTCGTTTGATAAAGCCAGTGATTGTCTCATTCCGGCGGTCATGTGGTCTGACCTGATTTCTAGAAACAACTGGTTTTCATCACGTTGATTAGAAGTGACTAAATCCAACCTGATTCAGGTTTCTTTTACTAGCAGAGATGCAAATGCTTTATTTTGATGTGAATTCTACAGTTCCCCGGATTCTTTGCATTTTCAATGTGGATTAGAACAGTGTATGAATGAACTACAATCTCCTGAGCTTGACAATAAACAATATTTTAATCAAACAAGATCTTACAGGATCTTAGGCCTATTTTAGTGGTGCATAACACATGCATAGTTAAGTAAAAGTTAAGTATGATAAAACCAAGGCCCATTACAGTGATTTATTTTTTTTTTACCACAAAAACAAGAGGTTTGCTTAAGATAAGTTCAGAAAATGTCAATGCATAAATTTATTTGTAAATTATATAATTGTTTATTCACCTGTATGTTGTTCTAAATCCATATTACCTTTTTTAAATTATAAAATTTGTATATAGATTAAAGATGAGACATTTTGGTTTCTGCATTAAATTGAATTTATAAAAAATTATTTCATATACATAGAAAGCATTAAATCAAAGTAAAGTGTCTACTTTAATGTCTAACGTTAATACGATAACGCTTGTGAAAATAAAATGTCAGAATATGGGTAAAACAGTGTTTCATAATTCAACGTAACACATTTCTGTAAAAATGAAGAAAAAAAAAAAGTATGATAGTCAATATTTTTTACTCAAAAAGTTTAGCGAAAATGTACAAGGAATTAGCAAGCCTGTAACCACCTAAATCAATAATTAAAAAAAAAGTTTTTGCCAAATCCAAGTAATTTAACCATAGAAATATTGTTTTTTTTATGACTTATAGCACCAGCTGTGATCCAATCTCCTTAACACTTTGCATGCTTGTTTATAATTGTCACATGTGCTCACCAGGTTTCATAACGTTTTGAGTTTTCCTTTAGGCTTTATAGGATTTTTGGGTAAATTCGGACAGTCCCCTTTTCTAAACGACCCTGTTAAAGCTGCCCAAATACTACATTTTAATTTATTGAGATTTAATATTCTTGATCTAGAGGGTCCAGAGAATTGTACTGCTGTGTTTAGTAGGTTTTTTACATCTTCTCAATCGTTTAACAATTTATTTGATTGACAGCAGTGGTTCTAGAGGCAAAGTTGTCCGGAATGAGACGAATATTGCATGTATGTGCGAAAAACCGTGCAATGTATTGTTTGCGCCCTTAAAATATTCAGTATCACCCCCCAGTCTTTGGGGCCGTGACTCAAACAGGCCCACCAAGTTTTGTTCCGATCGCCCTTTGCTAACCATGTCTAATCGGTGCTCAAACTTCATCGGCCAATGGCAGCCATGTTTTTTTGAGATAAGCAAATGTCTTTTATAGACACTTTTGGTTTGGACCAAGACTGCACAGCGATTTTTGTGTTGATAGGACAAATGGTTGCGTAGTTTAGCCATTGTTTAGTTTTTTTTCCCCCTTATAGCGCCACCAAGTGGCTAAGCTCCACAATTTTTTGTCCGGTGACCTCAGATTGAGCTCTTACATAAGTGTTCTGAGTTTGGCGAAGATATCTCATTCCGTTCAGGAGTTATAGACATTTTACTAAAAGTGGCCCTGCCCCTTTCGAACATTTTTGCATTTTGCGACTTTTTTTGAAAATGATTGATATTCACTCTACAGGAGAATCTTTCTCCACTGGTTTGGCTCCAATCAGCCGAAAAACCTAGTTTGCAAAAGTAGGTTTTGCAAAAAATCCAAAATACTAGAAAATTTCGCCATGCGACTGACTGTTTATGAGTTATGAGCGATTTCGTACTTTTGATCGCTGTAGTGCCCCCGTGAGGCCAATTGGGGCGAGCCTTGGTGACGTTGTCCATAGTGTGAGTAATAGCGTCCCTCCAAGTTTCAACAACTTATGGTTTGGTCTGCAAAATCAGTTTTACTTGGAGATTACTGATCCTTGGCTGTTCTAACAAAGCACTACACGCTTGAACCCCTAATTAAACAAAACATTATAATAAACTAATTTAAACCTGTATTAAACTTTTGTGATTTCATGCTTGAAAACCTCTTTTTGTCTTTGAGGCATATCGTTTTGAATAATGTATGACACTTGTTGACATTTACGATGAGTGGAAACCAGGTGCTGTCAAGCTTAAAAAAAGATGCAGAAGCACCAGATGAGTCCATTTTGTCCAAGTCATTCAGGCCAGTTTTGTGAAATGGATCAAATGATCCATTGAGCAGATCCAACTCAAAAGAATGATTCGTTCATGAAGTTATAGGAGTTCGGAACGTCATGAGAGTGAGTAAACAATGACAGAATTTTATTTTTTTAGGAGTTAATGTCTCACGACATGGCTCATTCAATCAGAATTTGTCTGGAACATCTGTGTCAAAATATTTTAAGTGGTATAAATACAAAATTATTATACATAACGTTTTCATTGAACGTTGTGCCAACTGCTTCATGACATCACTGGACGCTTGTTTACAGGATATAAGCGATTTTGACGGGAAAGAGCTGTCACTCTCTGAAAGAGCCTTTTATCAGGCGTGTGAAGGAAATTGCCCTTTATTTCCTGTTGTGTTCTGCCATGCTGGTCACTCTATTGTTCTCACATAACAAGTGCTTCGAGGACACAGGCACTTTTATTGTCACTCAAACTGCATTGAAAAGCAACTGATGCGTTTTACATTCGATTACCTGACACTGTTTAGTAACATTATCTTGCAGCACTTCCAGATTCTCCGGCCAACTCAACAGGACATAATACGCTTTTGTAGATCATGTCGCCCATCTCAGGCCAAGATTGCACATTTACTGAGAGTGAAAATAAGGACAAATGGCTTGTTTTTTTTATTTTGGACTTTTTCCAGTGTTATTGAGAGGAGATTAGAGAGGCAGTTTAAGCTTGTGTTGTCCGTATGAGTGTCACAGCTCAATATGTTACCCCCATGACATATTGACATATAGTCAAACCATTTCATGGCCTCTTGTTCGTCTTGTGTGACTCTGGACCACGAGATCAGTCTTAAGTAGCATGGGTATATTTGTAGCTGTAGCCAAAAAATACATTTTATGGGTCAAAATTATTTTTTTTGGTTTTATGCCAAAAATTATTAGGATATTAAGTAAAGATCATGTTCCATGAAGATATTTTCTAAATTTCCTACTGTAAATATATCAAAATATATCATTTTGATTGCTAAAACTATGTTTGGACAACCTTAAAGGCTGGACAATTTTATCAGTGTTTTGATTTTCTTGCAACATCAGATTCGAGATTTTCGGATAGTTGCATCTCGGTCAAATATTGCCCTATCCAAACAAACCATACATCACTAGAAAGCTTAAGTGTTCACCTTTCAGATTATGTATAAATCTCATGACTGGTTTTGTGATCCAGGGTCACATATTTGATGCATTGTAGTTTTGGGCATCACTAAAAAAGGCTGTACCCTCAAATAGTGCACTATATAAGGATATGAAATATTGGACACCGGTATTGTAAATTTTAGGTTGAATTAACTTAAATATCCAAGTTATCACTTGGTACAACTTAAAATTTTAAGGCAGCCAGGTAACAAATAATTTTAAGTTCAGTAAACTCAAAGAAGTTTTGTCAACTTGAAATGTTAATCAACTTAAATATCTAAGTTGTCACTTGGTACAACTTAACATTTCAAGTTGACTAAACTTCTTTGAGTTGACTGAACTTAAAATAATTTGTTACCCAGCTGCCTTAAAATTAAGTTAGCTCAACAACACATTTGCATAATTTTCCATGATTATGTAGTTTAACATACAGTTTTTAATAAAAAATATAATTTAGTGGTGTCACACCAAAGGACAACAAAGCGTAACTCTTTTGTAGTGGTTCCAAAAACTTCTGAGACAAAAATTTACCAAGTGCACATGTCATGGGCTTGACAGGGGGCTTCAGTAACATGATAATGAAAGGGGTCTTTCAACTAATTAAAGTTTTTTTGTTTTTTTTTGTTTTTGGAATTGGAATTGGCCAATTTAAAATCAAGACAGAGGACATGGTTTTCAGAGACAAAATGTATCAAGTTCCTTTGCTTTCAGAAATAAATGGATGAAAAAATTATTGCCATTTATTAAAATAGACACAGTTTTGCCGAAGGTATTTATGAACATTTTTATGCTTTACTTTCCAATTTATAAAAGTTATAATTTATTAAACCATGCTTGAGACGTTCACACCATCAGACAATTTTGATATTTGACTCCAAAAATGTAATAACGCTGCAGCGTTTATAACAACAGGGCTGCATTTCCTAAAAGCATTGTAAGCCCAAGTTGATCGTAGCTCCATTGCTTTCAATGGGTGTATGATGTACTTAAGCTTACAATGCTTTTGAGAAATGCAGCCCTGGTCCATTTAGAACAAGGAAATGTTTAACGATTTACTGCATTTTAAATGACCACAATATTAATTACATACATTTTTATTTTGTGGGACAGTAAAAATGCCATGTCGCATCAACAACCCATCTGTAGAAATGCCTTTCTTTTATCCACCTCCGAAATGCGCTTGTCTCCAGATAATTATCTGCACTGACAGTGGCCTGATTCTTCCTCATCTCTCCTCTTTTCTTGTAATCCGTTGCTCCTTGCCAATGTCGACCAGATCACAGATCATCTGCTCCTACCTTCCCTCCCCCTCTCCTCCGGAGAAAAGTCCTCTCAGGAAGACTTGCTCCGAGCTCACAGTACGGATGTTCAGTGAAACAGAAGCCGCCTCCTGTGCCATGGGGTGAAATGGAGCAGGGATGAGGCAGATGTATCATTCCCTTCATATTGTACCGGAAAGGGATTGTTATGCAACAGAGATGACCTTCGTTGGTTTGAAATATCGAGTTTGTTACTGCAGTTCTGCTACATGATGTCAGTACTTGAAATCCTCCGCAGTGATTTTCGGATGGGTAGTAAATGTTTTTAAGAGGTGGTTTTTCTGAAACCGGGCCATAAACATTCACATCTTTGAAGCCCCAGACACTCTTTGTCTGGGACATAGCCATATTTATTACAGTGCAGTAATTGCAGCAAATGCCACATGTCACAAACATGGTTTACTTCCATAAAGTATAGTTTTATTGCGAGTTGGTTTTTAATACTTTCTAAGATTTAAGTTCTGAAAGGCAGATGGTGGCTGTTTGACATTTCTGCAAATGGGAAACGAAACGAACACTAATGAAAAACATCTTCTGCACTTACATTGTCGTTGCGCCACTGGTTAGTCCTGCTATAAACTACAGTAGTCAGCATTTTAAGTGTATCAAAAAAGTTCAGCAAAGCAGGGTTGTGCCGATAGACGACAGTATCGTGTATCGACGATAGTCAGAGATATCGCCTGTTGCAGATGCCTTTGATGATACCAAGACGATTATTATTATTATCCGTCAAAAATAGACTAGGCGCTTATATTTAGCTAAGCAGCGCGGAGAGCCGCTTTTAGGATGCTTCAGAAACTTGCCGCTGGGCGTCGGAGCCGTAACGTGCCGCAGACGTGTACAGTGAAAATATGGAATAAGAGATTTTATTCATCATAGTGTAGAAGATGGCTTTACTGAGTATAACGCGAGTGTTTTTTTTAAAGTGCATAAACTCTCTATAGACTAGGATAGTAATGTTCTTTGACAAATGTTCTTTGCTCGTTTTCTGTAGCTGCTTTTTAAAATAACTAAGGAAATATAAGCATTATATTATCCAGCACTGCACAGTCATTAGGATCACCGAGGTGGTAAAATGTGGTTTAGGCTGAAACAAACAAATACATTCAGAATCCGTATGTATATAGTAAACATAAACATTCACCTCAGTAACATCTGTATGCGCGTTAAGTAGAAATATGATGACATAAAATGGCTCTAAACATACGCACGCGAGGCTGAATCCAGCTTCTTATTCACGGCTTCTTTTTGAAGCTATCCGTTCCACCTTAAAAACGCGACGCTTCCCGCGGTTCTTAGCTCCTTATTCGCTTCGCATCGCTTCTCCACATTCTATATGAACTAAACTACAGTATGGACTAATGACAACAATCAGACATGCAGCGGTAACATTGTCGCAATATGACGGGTAAAGAATGTTAAATTGATTTACATTCATCCACTCACATTTAGCGTACCACTCACTGAAGATAGCGGATAGCAGAGAATGGAACCGAAAGTAAACTGGAACCACTCAGGCGGAACTATCCTCAGCGCTCTGTGCACGCAACGAGACTACCCTTACAAAACGAATAAGGAATTTAGTACATGGATAATTGAATAAAGTAGCATGATAGTATCATGTATCGGCGATCTCACAGGCTGACGATAGGACGATATGAAAATTTCAGCATATGGCCCAGCACTACAGCAAAGTTGTACTAAGACAAGAACGGCTATTATTTTGGATTTAGAGCAACTTCACGTTCACTACTATAGTTGTGTTTGAAACATGGCTGGCTTCTAGCTGGTCCAAGCAGGTTTAGGAGGTTAACCACACTGTAAATTACATGTTTGGGTTTTAGAATGCAGTTGATCCACTGGCCAAGGGATCTGGATAAGCTGGTAGACCCAAAAGTTGGAAAAATTAATTCAAGGTCGTGGGTTTGTTTCCCAATGAAAACAAGAACTAATTAAATTTGTACCTTGAATGCATTGTCACTTTGGATAAAATGCCAAATGCATGAACAATATTAAGGGTAGCTCAAGTAACTCAAGTTATGTAATCGGATTACTTTTTTCAACTAGTAAACTTGTAAAGTAAACTTTTTAATTTTTACATTTCTCAGTAAATGTTGTCCACATGTTGAGAGGAAACACTTACTGTAGTTCTGGACTAAACGTACACATGCATTTACTTATCTCACTTGCACGAAAACAGATTTAGTATACTTTCTTCTCCTGTGTCTTTTTCTTTATGCAATCCAGAATGTTTTGTGCTTTGCCCTCTACTGTACAGACGTAATTTGAATTTCCATTAGGCTGAGGCTTGTTTGTTTTACTTTTGGTGTAAAAGGGCTTTTACATTTTCCAAAAATATAACTATTTTGGTATTAAAAACAAACAATCAAGCCCCGCCCAGATTTTAAAAAATAACGCAAAAGTAACTATGCATTACTTTTCAAAAAAGTAACTAAAGTATTAGTTCACTTTCAGAACAAAAATTAACAGAAAATGTACTCACCATCTTGTCATCCAAGATGTTCATATCTTTCTTTCTTCAGTCGTAAAGAAATTTTTTTTTTTTTTGAGGAAAACATTTCAGGGTTTCTCTCCATATAATGGACTTCTATGGTGCCCCTGAGTTTGAACTTCCAAAATGCAGTTTAAATGCAGCTTCAAAGGGCTCTAAATGATCCTAGCCAGTGACCTAGCCAATTTTGAAGTTGGGGAAGAAAACGAGATGGGAGTTTTTCAACATACCCTAACTGTATTGACCCGGATCACACAGACTATGCATGCGCATCGCAGAGATGTGACAAGACCAGCATTTGAGGTTAAAAAGTATATAAATTGTCAATTTGTTTAGAAAATAACCAATCATAGATAAGACCCTCCTTCCTCGGTTAGGATCATTTAGAGCCATTTGAAGCTGCATTTAAACTGCATTATGGAAGTTCAAACTCGGGAGCATCATAGAAGTCCATTATATGGAGAGAAATCCTGAAATGTTTTTGTCAAAAACATAATTTCTTAATGACTGATTGTTTTACAATATTTGATTATATATCTTGATATGTTTGCATTTTGTTTTTAATAATAAAAAAACATGATTTTCCTTTTCCCCTATTAAAAAAAAACAAGAACAATAAAACAGCTATTGTTACAAAGCAAATACAAAATGTTTAGTGCAATTTTAAGCAGTTAAAAAATCTAGACCAAATGATCACTTACTGCTTTTTGTAAAATTAACACGTATATGTAATTGAAGTACTGCAAAATAAGCACAGGAAGTGCGTTCTGTCAGCTATAGTGCATGCAAATTACAATATACAGTCGTGGCCAAAAGTTTTGAGAATGACACAAATATTAGTTTTCACAAAGTTTGCTGCTAAACTGCTTTTAGATCTTTGTTTCAGTTGTTTCTGTGATGTACTGAAATATAATTACAAGCACTTCATATGTTTCAAAGGCTTTTATCGACAATTACATGACATTTATGCAAAGAGTCAGTATTTGCAGTGTTGGCCCTTCTTTTTCAGGACCTCTGCAATTCGACTGGGCATGCTCTCAATCAACTTCTGGGCCAAATCCTGACTGATAGCAACCCATTCTTTCATAATCACTTCTTGGAGTTTGTCAGAATTAGCGGGTTTTTGTTTGTCCACCCGCCTCTTGAGGATTGACCACAAGTTCTCAATGGGATTAAGATCTGGGGAGTTTCCAGGCCATGGACCCAAAATTTCAACGTTTTGGTCCCCGAGCCACTTAGTTATCACTTTTGCCTTATGGCACGGTGCTCCATCGTGCTGGAAAATGCATTGTTCTTCACCAAACTGTTGTTGGATTGTTGGAAGAAGTTGCTGTTGGAGGGTGTTTTGGTACCATTCTTTATTCATGGCTGTGTTTTTGGGCAAAATTGTGAGTGAGCCCACTCCCTTGGATGAGAAGCAACCCCACACATGAATGGTCTCAGGATGCTTTACTGTTGGCATGACACAGGACTGATGGTAGCGCTCACCTTTTCTTCTCCGGACAAGCCTTTTTCCAGATGCCCCAAACAATCGGAAAGAGGCTTCATCTGAGAATATGACTTTGCCCCAGTCCTCAGCAGTCCATTCGCCATACTTTTTGCAGAAGATCAATCTGTCCCTGATGTTTTTTTTGGAGAGAAGTGGCTTCTTTGCTGCCCTTCTTGACACCAGGCCATCTTCCAAAAGTCTTGGCCTCACTGTGCTGCAGATGCGCTCACACCTGCCTGCTGCCATTCCTGAGCAAGCTCTGCACTGGTGGCACTCCGATCCCGCAGCTGAATCCTCTTTAGGAGACGATCCTGGCGCTTGCTGGACTTTCTCGGACGCCCTGAAGTCTTCTTAACAAGAATTGAAACTCTTTCCTTGAAGTTCTTTTCGGGATTAAGTTAATTTTCATGGCAAAGAAGGACTATGCAATTCATCTGATCACTCTTCATAACATTCTGGAGTATATGCAAATTGCTATTATAAAAACTTAAGCAGCAACTTTTCCAATTTCCAATATTTATGTAATTCTCAAAACTTTTGGCCACGACTGTACACAGTGCAACTGGGGAAAATAATTAAACTGGCATAAGTATTTGTTACAAGTTTTTAGCTACACAAGTCCCCCAGTAAAAACCGCGTTCCAGAGTGTAAAACGCACAGCATTCCTGGGGGTAAGTATTATGTTATTGGGGTCGCTACAACCCGCGGCAACAGTATGAAAGTAGCCCAATTCCGTGGGAAAAAACGTGGACTTGGCAACACTGGAGAGCATGCGCATAGTTGCCAGATTGCTTAAAATAAGCAACACACTGGGCATAAAATGTATTCTTATAAGAGTAAAGCTCTGATTCAGGGATTTGAACTCTTGATATCTGGCAACCACACTCGTGAACGCTCACATAGTAGAAGTGTGTACAGCAGTCCACAACATTTTGTCTCCTTTTTGTTTTATGAAAACAGAGGTTTCCGAAATTTTATGTCGTCATCAAAATTATAGCAATATTATTTGCTAATATTCGATATATCGCCCAGCCCTAATATCGAGACAGTTTTGCTGTCGCGATACCACGATATTGATTATACCATAACATCCCTAGGAGTAACGCAATATTGTAATACATTATTTTTGAAAGTAACTTTGAATGTAAGTGTAAATCATCTAGTGATTGGTCAACTAGTCCTTTAAGTAATCCACTGACTTGTTGAACTGGAAAACAATTGTTTTTTTCCGTCTCTGTTAATGGCCTGGTGGAAGATCATGTTCCAGAACAACTTTGCTACTACCTTGCGTTGTTTATCTGTGTTTTCCAGAAACTTACTAGTTATCTTCCACCGTTGTTCTTTTGATTTTCATCCCACTCTGGTGGTGTCCCAAATAGTGAGCTTGATATAATGGAATCTTGTGGCTTTGGCTCATCCGTTTTTGTATGTAATGTAGCAATATCGTTGGTTTAGAGGTTCAGCAATAGTACTAGATCCCGCTGTAGACCCATCACAGACCCAACAGCTCATTTCAACCGGCTCAATATAGCAAGTGATTTGAGGCCTGTAAGAATCAGCTTAAGAAAACCCATGTGAGAGTTCAGGGAGAGTCCGTTCCCATGCTGTGGACTGTTATTATGCAACAAACATCTTCAGTGAAATAATTAAAGTAAAAAATTAAAGTCTTTT
Source organism: Cirrhinus molitorella (assembly GCA_033026305.1). NCBI lineage: Eukaryota > Metazoa > Chordata > Actinopteri > Cypriniformes > Cyprinidae > Cirrhinus > Cirrhinus molitorella. The sequence goes on along the minus strand of CM065126.1, from coordinate 4,393,710 downwards.
GTGGAAGATTCTTTAAATGAGTCCCCTTTGGGCTCAGCAAATCTCAAGTCTGCAGCTTTCTTCACCGTAAATGTCATATTTATCTGCGGCGGCTTTTTTTATTATATCTGCAGGGGAACTTTTTTTCTCTGGCTGTGAAAAGAAGTTGTGAAGGGGAAGATCCTCTGCGGTACCGTGCAGCCGTCCAAAGCGTTGAAAACATCTCCAGACTTCAATCAGAAGCCCTGCAGTGAGGCGATAAGGGAGAGGCGAATAGGAACGACAGGTTTATTTGGGTCCGTGTGGTTCGGCTCCAGCGGTGCTGCGATTAAGGACAAACACCGTCCTCTGTTCATTTTTCATCTGGTGACTGATCTCGTCTCGAGGGCTTGGAAGAAACATTCTCTCGTTGTAACTGAAGCTCCCTTTATGTCACTCTGAATTATATAAACATTTATGCCGTGAGATTTTTCTGAGCTTTGAACACAGTCTCTTTTTATGAACAAAACAAGTGCTGTAGAGTTGCACGCTGCTTCAGATGGTGCTGTCATGAATTAGATCCGTGGCTCAGCGGTGAGCATGTGTGCTGCAGTGTCATGGAGATTATGTGGGTTTGAACATTGCTGAGTTGAGTCTCAATCCCATTATATATTTTTTTTATGTTTTATGTTTGATCCCTTTATGTGTGATTTGGAATCTGATAGTAGTACTGAATATCGCTCTTTTGTCTGTCGCTCTATCTATTGATCTATTGCTCTGTCGTTCTGTGTATTTTTCTTACGTTCTATCCCTCTTTGTCACTCTATATTTCTGTCTGTCCTTCTGTTGCTCTATTGTTTTATCTATCGCTTTCTTGTTTTATTGCTCTATCTTTCTCCCTATCATTCTGTCTTTCGATATCTTGTTCTGTCACTATTGTTTTAAGTCGCTCTGACATCCTGTCATTCTGTCTGTTGTAGGGCTGGGCGATATATTTATATCGATATTATGCGCATCTCATCTAGGGATGCGCGGTATACCGGTAATGGAAAAAATACCGGTATATATTATATTTCAAATGGTTCGATATCATCATTTTGCCCAGTTCGGTATTTCATAAGCTGCAGTTCCGATGTTCACCTGTAGGCGGCAGTGCTTCCCAAATTGCTGTAAAACCGGTAAATGTGACAAAAGAAAAACGCGATGGATCATCAAACAGATGTAACTCCACCAACGCGCTCAAAACTAGTAAATAAAGACAGTAGAAGTGAAATATGGCATTATTTTGCATACAAAACTGATGATAAAGGTGAACAAACTGGCTTTACTACACCTGTATGCAAGCGTTACTATAAATCACCAAGCAATTGTCACTTGCTCATCCTGATCTTTTCCACAAATTTAGAGATGGACAGGTGAGTGCATCAATCAAAAATTCTGATTTTAATAACTTTTATTCACAAATGATAGTGGACAGTAGTGAAGTATTTTTACTTTACTCAAGTAAATTTAAAAAGTATCTGTAGTTTATCAGAGTGTTTTTCTTTGGAACATTTTACTCCATTCCAAAGCATAATGTCATACTTTTTTTCTAAACTACATTTCATAAATAAAAGTTGTTGTTTGTTTTACCTTTGATAATTACAAATATTAACAATGTAGTATTTTCTTGTACTCAAGTAAATTTTAGAATTACTTTTACTTGAGTAAAAGTGAGAATGTAATATAATTATAATGTAATAAAGTATTAAATATTTAATATGAAACCGTGAAGTAAAAAGTACAATATTATGATTTGGAATGCTGTAAAGCAACGTTTTCTAAAGAAAACACTAATAAAGTACAGACACTTGAAAAGTACTTTTAAAGCAGAGTAAAAACTTTCTGAGTATGAAATCTAAAAACAATCAGAGAGACATGAGATATGGTTTTGAATATTTTGACTGTTAGAATAACACTTTACAGTAAAGAAACCTTGACCTGAGCTGACCTAACAGTATTACAGCACTTATTAATCTAGGTCAGAGGTCTTCAACCCTGCTCCTGGGGACCCACTTGCCTGGAAAGTTTATTTGCAACCGGCTTCAGCACACCTGCCTGCAATTTTCAAGCAGTCTTGAGGAGCTTGATTGCCCGCTTCAGGTGTGTTTGATTAGGGTTGTAGCTAAACTCTTCAGGATAGGGGTCCCCAGGAACAGGGTTGAAGACCTCTGATCAGTAATTATTTATCAATTATAAATAAACTAATACATTTTTAGTGTGTTAACATTACTTACTACAGTATCGATTTAGTATCGATACCGAAGTATTACATTCTGGTATCGTACCGAAGTCAAAATTATGGTATCGAGCCATCCCTAATCTCATCAGTAAAGCCGTTTTTTTGATTAGCGGTAAATCTCCATCACCTGTTTTCAAATGGAGTGGCAGTTAATACACAGAGCCGTAGATCACTGTCAAGCTACGCAATATCGGGTTCAGTTTCGCGGGTGATTCATTGGGGTAGCTTGTCAGTGATCTACGGCTCTGTGCATTAACTGGCGCTCCATTTGAAAACAGGTGATGGAGATTTAGCGCTAATCAAAAAAATGGCTTTATTGACGAGATGCGCATGAATTTATCGATCGATATATATCGCCCAGCCCTAGTCTGTTGCTTTGTTGTTCTATCTATCTGTTGCTCTTTTATGATTTATTATTTATTTTTATTATTTATTATTTAATCGCTCAAACTGTTGCCCATTTGTTCTGTCTGTTGTTCTACCATTCTATCGTTATATTGCTCGGTCACTCTATTTGTCATCTTGTTGTTCTATCTGTTGCTGTATCGATCTATCTGCCTCTGACATTGTCTGTGTTCTATCGTTCTATCTGTTGCTCTATAATTTTATTTTGCTCTGTATTGCTCTATTTATGGCTTTGCCATTGTGTCTATCAATCGTTCTATTGCTTTGTCACTATTTGTCACTCTGTCATTCTATCTGTTGCTCAATTTATCATTCTATCTCTCTTTTGTTCTCTCTGTTGCTCTAACTGTAGCTCTATCTGTCTGTTGCTCTGTCATTCTATTGTTCTATCTATCTCTATCTCTTGTCGCTCTTATTATTTTATCACTCTTTCTGTAGCTCTTTTCTTTTGTCTTTTTCTCATTCTGTTGCTCTATCGCTCTACCATTCTATCTACTGCTCTGTCACTCTTTGTTACTCTGTTGTTCTATCTGTTGCCATATCTGTCTGATGCACTGTTCTGTCTCTCATGTCCTGTCTGTGGCTGTATCTGTCTGTTGATCTGATGTTCTATCTATCTGTCGCTATATCATTTTGATCACTGTTGCTCTATTGTTCTGTCTGTTGCTCTACCATTCTATCGTTCTGTTGCTCTGTCACTATATTTGTCATCTTTTTGCTCTATCTTATTGCTGTATCGATCGATCTGTCTCTGACATTCTGTCTGTTGCTCTATCGTTCTAGCTGTCGCTCTATAATTTTATCACTTTGTTTAAAAAAGTATTTATCATTGAATCATTCATTCAGGAGATTCCAATAGTGAAAAAAGTCTTTATTAATTGAGACACTGATTTCATTTTTATCTTCATATCAAATTTTGACCTATTATATTTTTTTAAAGACTTAAGCAATGAACCCTGTGTCAGAACCACTAGTAAAGTATGTTATTTTGTTTAAATTTCGATTCTTTATTTCTCTTCAGAATCAACTTTATTTGCTTTAATTCATTAAAATAGAAGTTTAATTTAATAAAGTACAAGTTCATATCAAAGTGCACCTGTTTTTATTTATTTTATTTTGCATTTTGTGTTTCTCAGTTGAATAAAATAACATTTTTCCCTACATATTTTATCATTGAGGATTTCTTTAAAAAAAATTTTAAAAATCTTGCCTCGTCTCGTGACCCGTAAGCGTCTCGTCACACCCCTACTATCTAATGCTCAGTGTATAGCTCTGTCACTCTATCATCTCTCTGTTTTTATGTTATGTCTAAACATCCAAAACGTGCATCCAGTTCTCTTATCAAAGTCTGTAGACTCCCATAATGCATCTTTTTGTATTTGAGGTTCAGCGCTGTGTCTTGTTATATTATTAGCTAGGATGGATTCGTAAGGTCAGAGGTGACTTCACCACCAGGGCTCTGATGTCAGGTCGTATCAGCAGTCAGTGGAAAACGGGAGCTTATTCAGTTCACCTCCCTCGAACACTTTCCTTCATTAGACCATTTTCACAGGAGGAGTGGAGGAAAGACACCAGCTCATTTGATCAGCAGAGAAGCCTAATAATTAGATCCAGAGAGGTAGTGTTTTTATTGAGAAACGAGACACTGTCTGTTTGTCCGACCAAACACCAAACCTGCTTAAAAACAGGTTACAATTCCGCAAACATTAGACACTTCAAAGCACTATTAACGTAATGATCTAAAATGGCAAACTGCATTTGGTCCACCTAACTAACGAACTTAATGAATCCTGCAGTATGCAGAGTAATTTGGTCTCGGTTTGAACTGCAGCCCTCATTTATTTTGAATGTCTGCGTGCATACATTCCCACACATCTCGGGTTCAAACCGTGGTCAAAGAGAAGAACGCAGTATCGCTCATATCACGTCAGGCATATTCATTTTTTAAAACCACGAATGCATGTCACTTGATGAGTCGATTCACGGAGTAAAAGAGAAACTCATTCACAGGGCTTGTTTCTCACGCCTGAATGGAAATGTCCTCTATCCATCGAGTCAAGTGGTGCATTGTGAAATTTACCAAAGAAATGCAAATATTGGGAACAGATGTACTGGGCTTTTCTCTTCTGCCGTCATTAGGAATGATCCCATTCTGAAGGACCCACGGCGGTGAGACGGACCCATAGTCTTTACAAGGGAAAAGCCATGTCACCTCGGCACGTGACTCCTGCCGGATTCTTTAGCTCTTTTCTTTGCCGCTACAAACTCTCAGGAAGGATAAATGGATTTTTTTAGTGCACCGAGCCTGAGGGAAGACTCACACAATGAAGGACACACAGCGAGATTCTTTTCAGGAGAAAAAAGGGAACTTTTAAAAAGTAGCAGCCGCTCTCGATCTCTCTCCTTGAGAATTTCCTCGAATGTTTCCACTCCGTCCCATACAAGTGTGGGATGAGAGAATGGAAATGACTTGGACCATGTTCTGTTGCGTTTCTTTTTATGGGGCATTTCAGTGAGTTCCTTTCCACTCGTTTTAATAAGGGTTTTATTCACTGTAGGAGAATATATTACCCCTAGCTGATGTTTGGTGGGTTTTCGTCATATTATTGGTCTCTCGGTCCAAACTACAGTAGTAGTTCTTGATATATCCCATGTGTGTCCATAAAATTTAAGAAACACATTTTCAAGACAGAAGTGTTGGGTTTTCCTAGATCACATCACATTTATATTATTATACTACTGCTTTTAGTTATTTTTTATTGATTTGGTTTCATTTTTACATTTTGCAAAACGTAGATGCTATTATTATCAGCATTAGAAGTATAAAAATAAAAAAAATACTTTTAAAAATACTTATAATATTTATTGATTTACTTTGTTTTGCACTTCTCTCATTGTCTTTTCCTCATCGTTATCTCCCTTCTTTTAATTTTGCTTATCTGTCCTCAGGGATGTTTCTTGGCACCGGTTTGAGTTCTGGTCAGTGTAGTCTCATCGGCTTTGTCTGGCCGTTTCCATGTGATTTGGATTCATCGGCTGCTCGTCTTGTCAGAACGGGCCCGCGTCTCACGGCTGATGCCCACAGAACAGCTGTTTCCAATGGCACTTTGAGAAGAGCTTTCAAAGTGACTCTTATAAAAAAAAAAAGAGAGAGACGGCAGCTGCGTGACTGAGGCGAACAGTCAGATTCTCATGGAGTTTTATCGAAACCATCTCCCCGCGGGGTCCGTCGGGGCTTTGGAGAATAAGTTAGCGGTTTTTGGTTAATCAAATTTCTGTTGTCGGAGTTTCTCTTTTAATTAGCGGAAGTTCCTGCTGGGATGTGACAGATGTTCAAAGCTGCCACCATTTCCTCTTTGTCGTTGTTTGTTCGCTCTGACGGTTGCGTTTGGTACCCAGCTGTTCGACAGGATGCTGTGAACCTTCACCTCCAGATGCGAGTAAACTCTTCCTAGCATCACACCAGTTTAACCAACATTAAGACTAGAAATGTGCATATTGGTTGTTTGATTGTGAGTACTTTAACAGATGAATCAACTTTTTTTTGTCAAATTGTTGGTTTATGTAAATGTGTAGCCATTGCACACTGCATTTTAAGTTAAAACTAGATCAACTAGTACAAAACATCTGGTTTGGTTTTGGTTACATCCAGTTATACTCAGTCTGCCTATTTTTTTATTTAATGCAGAAGAATAAAATTACAGTAAATAGACAGTTTTGAGTATGTAGTGAATCATAAACAAATAACTCTCATGAATCGATTCTTTTAAACGAGTCTCATACTTAACGTAAGCATATTTTGTTTAGTTTTGCAAAATGTCCAATAACTACACCACCAATAACACAAAGACAGTAAATAGACAGCTTCCTTTTTCTAAACAAATTACTTGTTTTATGTCTCACTTATTTTAACCAAAACACAAACATAAGCATTTTTTTGTTTTGCTTTGCAAAATAACTACGGAAAAATACAAAGACCATATACAGACTATTTTCTTGCGCTGCATGCAGCAACAAACATACAGCACGACCTGTGTAGCCTAATTCATAACAAATTCATAAACAAATTATTTTAAATGAGTCTTAAACGTAAACTTGAATCTGTGTTTTGTTTTGCAAAATAACTAAGTAAAAATACAAATTCCATAAACGGACAATTTTCTTGTGCTGCTTTCAACAACAAACATGCAGCACTAACAATGTAGCCTGATTCACAAACAAATGACTCTTATGAAACAGTTTTTTTCAAATGAATCTCAAAATTAAATTTGAGTCTGTGTTGTTTTGTTTTGCAAAATAATAATGGAAAAATACAAATACCATAAACGGCTAATTTTCTAAAATTTTCTCAATTTTTTTTTATTTTCTTGAGCTGCATGCAACAAAAAACATAGCAAAAAATTGCTAAAACTATACCACAGAAAAACTGTAAACAGTTTCCTTACGCTGTATGCAACAGCAAATATACGGCACGACCAATGTAGTCTGATTCCCAAACAAATGACTCTTATGAATCGATTCTTTTCAGTATCAGATTCAATTGTAAGCAGATTTTGTTTCGTTTTGCAAAGTAACTAATAACCACACCACAAAATAGACCAGCATAGCCTCGTAAGAGCTGATTTTTTTTTTTTTTAAATGAAACTCAGACAAAAATATAAGCATATTTTATCGCATTTGTCGCATATACTGTTATTGTTTCTGCACTTAGATCTCTAGTAATCTGTGTTCCTGTGAAATGTGTGAGAGTCATGCACTTAACATGTTTTGATGATCAATCATTGCTGTCAGGTCTCAGTGCACTGATTCCCGTCCCTCATGATGACGTCTTAGTCTCTTTCATGGCTTTTCCTGCTTCTAGGCAAAAGCAACAAAACCTCCCTGTGTGCTTTTAGCTCTTTCCTCATCTCTCAGTGTGTCGGTTGTTTTTGTAGACAGGTAATGGAGCTGATGGCGAGTGTTTTCCTTCCTCTTGTACCCGTGCCCACACTCCGTCACGGTGCCCGTCGTCAGCTGCCAGCGCTGCTCTCAGAACACAAAATCTATATAAATCACCTCCAGAGCCGTTCATTTATTTTTCATGGGCTAATTTTAGAACCAGGAGTGTCAAGCTCCAACTCAGCTGTGGAGCACAAGAGTGAGACGGAGAAATCAGTCCTCATTTTGCCCTTAGAATCTTATCTAGAAGGGTTTATCTAGATTTTTAGCTGCAATATTTTTAGTAGTGGTATGGTTTTAATGTAGCATTGCATCACTTGCTTACCAATGGATTCTCTAAAAACATCACACTAATCCACAAGTAATCCACAGCACTCCAGTCCAGCAGTTAACATCTTGCGAAGCCAAAAGCTGAGTGTTTGTGGTTATAAGAAGAAACAAATCCGTCAAGACTTTTTAACTTCAAAAATGAATAATCAATAATAATGCTTTTTTCCAGTGAAAAAAGTCATCTGGTCTGAATCAGGAGAGAAATATACACAAATAAACCACTGTTTACAATCCAAAACAGCGCTAAACGAATATTTGGGATTAACTTTTTGCAGTGAACAAGTGATGTAATGCTACATTTCTCTAAATCTGATGAAGAAACAAACTCATCAGAAGACATTTGGAGAAATTTATGATTACATCATTTGTTCACCAGTGTTATGTAGTGAATGGGTGCCGTTAGAATAAGAGTCCAAACTGCTGATAAAAACATCACAATAATCCAGAAGCAGTCCACACAATTCCAGTCCATCAATTAATGCCTTGTGCAGTGAAAATATGTGTGTTTGTAAGTAACACATTTATTTTAGAAATTTATTTTAGAAATTTTTAACATAAAACACCTTTGTTTCTAATTTGTTTCTTACAAACACGCACCTATTCAATTCACAAGATGTTAATTGATGGACTGGAGTGGTGTGGATTTTGTGTGGATTATTGTGATGTTTGATCAGCTGTTTGGACTCTCATTCTGACGGCACCCATTCACTGCAGAGGATCCATTGGTGAGCAAGTGATGTAATGCTACATTTCTCTAAATCTGATGAAGAAACAAACTCATCAGAAGACATTTGGAGAAATGTATGATTACATTATTTGTTCACCAGTGTTATGTAGTGAATGGGTGCCGTTAGAATAAGAGTCCAAACAGCTGATAAAAACATCACAATAATCCACAAGCAATCCACACAACTCCAGTCCATCAATTAATATTTTGTCAAGTTAAAAGATGTGTCTTTATAAGGAACAAAAATTGGTAATTAAGAAGTTTTTTTTTTTACTTCAAACCATTGCTTATGGCTAAAATATGAGTCCTCTATCCATAATATTACTTTCTTCAGTGAAAAAAAAAGTCACCTCGTCTGAATCAGGAGAGAAAAATGCACATATCAGGGACCGTTTACAAGCTAAATCAGTCCAAAAACTGTTTTAAATTAAAATATTGGTGGTTGATTTGAAAGGACAACAGGGGATGGACTTATTGATTTTGTGTTATTGTGGATTTTGGCCAGAAGTGAAGGTTTCATGTTAAAATACCTTTTTTTTCTTATTTGTTTCTTACAAGCTCACATCTATTCACTTTACAAGATGTTAATTGCTGGACTGGAGTGGTGTGGATTACTTGTGGATTATTGTGATGTTTTTATCAGCTGTTTGGACTCTCATTCTGATGGCACCCATTCACTGCAGTGAACAAGTGATGTAATGCTAAATTTCTCTAAATCTGATGAAGAAACAAACTCATCAGAAGACATTTGGAGAAATGTATGATTACATTATTTGTTCACCAGTGTTATGCAGTGAATGGGTGCCGTTAGAATAAGAGTCCAAACAACTGATAAAAACATCACAATAATCCACAAGCAATCCACCCAATTCCAGTCCATCATTTAATGCCTTGTGCAGTGAAAATATGTGTGTTTGTAAATAACAAATTTATTTTAGAAATTAATTTTAGAAATTAACATAAAACACCTTTGTTTCTAATTTGTTTCTTACAAACACGCATCTATTCAATTCTCAAGATGTTAATTGATGGACTGGAGATTACGTGTGGATTATCGTGATGTTTTATCAGCTGTTTGGACTCTCATTCTCAAAGTCAAAGTCATTCTGATGGCACCCATTCACTGCAGAGGATCCATTGGTGAGCAAGTGATGTAATGCTACATTTCTCTAAATCTGATGAAGAAACAAACTCATCAGAAGACATTTGGAGAAATGTATGATTACATTATTTGTTCACCAGTGTTATGCAGTGAATGGGTGCCGTTAGAATAAGAGTCCAAACAGCTGATAAAAACATCACAATAATCCACAAGCAGTCCACACAATTCCAGTCCATCAATTAATGCCTTGTGAAGTGTAAGGAACAAATTTATTTTAGAAATTATAAATTTGTAACATTTAAAACACCTTTGTTTCTTATTTGTGTCTTACAAACAGGAGTGGCGTGGATTACTTGTGGATTATACTGATGTTTTATCAGCTGTTTGGGCTCTCATTCTGACAGCACCCATTCACTGCAGAGGATCCAGTGGTGAGCAATGCAACATTTCTCCAAATCTGATGAAGAAACAAACTCATTTACATCTTGGATGTCCTGAGGGTGAGTAACATTTCTGCAAATTTTCCTTTTTGGGTGAGCCATTTAAGATTAAATAATATGACGGGTTTTATTGGGGTCGTTGACTTGACAAATGTAAACATCAGTTTAGGATCACTGCATGGCACAGATATGAATCAAACGTGAGAGATCTATCCCATCAGGTCTGTTTAAGCAGCAGTTAAACCTTCATGCCTGCTCTCCTGATGTCCGTTGGTGTATGAGTTTTGCTTGAGTGGCTCAGTTTGGTCCTGTGGTGCCAGCAGTCTGCTCGCTGTCTGCTGTGACTAAACAAAGCCTGCCAGAGCCGGAGCGTCACGTCTTTGTGTCATGGTGAAAACGCTTGCCAGGTTTTGCTCTTCTCATTAAATATCCTGTTGCATACAAAGTCACAAAACCAAGTTAAAATGGGCTGCAGACAACATGTTCCAATGCATTTGTATCACATACGAGATTTAGCTTTTGAAAGCAAATTAGACATTAGACATATGCTGTCAGTGGGGACGACTGGATCAAGCTGGGGTTGCCTAGCAATTGAGTCAGTCGTGTGTTGTTTGTTCCCGCTCCGTAGCACTAGTGAGGGTTGATGGGAGCGACTGAGTGTTTACACTTGACAGCTGACATCAGATGAAGGGACGGTACGATTGAGAGCGAAACCGTGAATGAATAGACCTCCTGAGCGCGCTGGATGCCTGAAACACTCAGCAGCTGCTGTGAGACGTCCTCTTGGGTCACTGTAAGCAAATCATTCTGTTTTATAGGCGGATGAGGTTTGTGTACATGTAATAAAATGTGTGTGTAAAATAGCTGTTTTAAAACCTTTACTTCAGATGGAAATAATGGTTCATATATTGAATACTGGTCCAGTTAGTTGGTTTAGTTAATTTAGTTTAGTTGGTAACACTTCACAATAAGGTGTCATTTGTTTACGTTAATGTATTAATAATTAATAATAAATTTATTATGCTATAGATGAATCTTTTTTAATGTAAGTGAATAAAAATACAGTTGTTCATTGTTCATGTTAGTCCACAGTTCATTAACTAATGTTAACAAGCTCAACTTGCGATTTTAATAATGCATTAGTAAATGCTGAGACATTTAACTAAGATTAAGAAATGCTGTGGAAGTGTTGTTAATTCTTAGTTTATGTTAACTAATGGACCTTATTGTAAAGTTGTACTGTTTTAGTCCATTATTTGGGGTGATTTAGTTTAGTTGTTTGTTTAATTAGTTATTTTGTTGTTTTAGTTATTTTAGTCATTTAGTTACCTTTTTGTTAGTAATTCTTTTTGTTTAGTTAGTTTTTAGTCCTTAGGTTTTTGTTGTTTATTTAGTTATTTTAGTGATTTTGTTTAGTTAGTTTTAATTAGTTATTTAAGGTAAGTTAATTATATAGTTGCATCTTTTAGTTATTTTAGTCATTTAGTTATTTTTTGTTTACTTATTTTAGTTATTTTATTTATGATAGTTCACAGTGCATTAACTAATGTTAACAAATACAACTTGTGATTTTAATAATGTGTTAGTAAATGCAGAAATATATATATATATATATATATATATAATATGTGTGTATATGTGTGTGTGTATATATATATATATATATATATATATATATATATATGTGTGTATATGCATGTATATATGTGTATATGTATGTATGTATATATATATATATATATATATATATATATTTCTGCATTTACTAACACATTATTAAAATCACAAGTTGTATTTGTTAACATTGTTAACATATATACATATACATATACATATATATATATGTGACCCTGGACCACAAAACCAGTCTTAAGTCGCTGGGAAATATTTCTAGCAATAGCCAAAAATACATGGTATGGGTCAAAATTATCAAAAAAAATTTTTTGCCAAAAATCATTAGGATATTAAGTAAAGATCATGTTCCATTAAGATATTTTGTAAATTTCGTACTGTAAATGTATAAAAACTTAATTTTTGATACGTAATATGCATTGCTAAGAACTTCATTTGGACAATTTTAAAGGCAATTTTCTCAGTATTTTTATTTTTTTGCATCCTCAGATTGCAGATTTCAAATAGTTGTATCTCAGCCAAATATTGTCCGATCTCAACAAACCATACATCTATTGAAAGCTTATTTATTCAACTTTCAGAATATATATAAACCTCATTTTTGAAAAATTTACACTTAAGACTGGTTTCGTCGTCCGGGGTCACATATGTATATGTGTATATATATACACATATATATGTGTGTATATATATATATGTATGTGTGTGTGTGTTTGTTGTAGTTAGTTATAGTCATTAGTTTTGTTTAGTTAGTTTCAATTAGTTTAGGTAATTTAATTATTTATTTACATCTTTATTTTAGTTATTTAGCTAGTTAGTTCTTGTTATATTTAGTCAGTTGAGTTATTTTATTTAACGGTTAATTAGTTAGCTACCAAGTTTTTTGTTGTTTACATCGTTAATTAGTTGCTTTAGTTCAGCTTAGTTATTTTAGCCTTAAATTTATTTATTTAGAAATGTTTGTCATTTTATTTTATTTATTTTAGATATATTTAGTTAGTTGTTTAGTTTAGTTTAGTTTAGTTATTTTAGTTTAGTTTTTATACATTCCAATTTTTTTATAAATTGATGTAACAGTATCAAAAAACAACAACAACTGAATGACAAAAAAACCCCCAACTAAAATAAATGACTAAAAATAACAACTAAATGACTTAAATTAAATAACTAAATGAGCAAAATAACTAACTAAATGGTAAAACTTGTTCATTCATTAGTTAACATTTTAAAAGGTTCATTAGTTAACATTAGTTAACATAAACTAAGAATGAACTACTTCTACAACATTTATTAATTTTCGTTAATGTTAATTTACTAATACATTATGAAGTTGTGTTTTGTGTAACTGTGAACTATAGTAACATGAACAACAATGAATGACTCTATTTTTAACTAACGTTAACAAAGATTAATAAACAGTCTAATAAATGTATTGTTCATTGTTCAATTCATGTTAGTTAATACATTAACGTTAACAAATGACACCTTATTGTAAAGTGTTACCAAATAAATTTACCTCAGTGAACATTGCATGCATAACATTAGACATTTTCCATATTATTTATTACTGGACCAAGCCCTATTGTTCAGAGCTTAATCCACTGACTCTGTTTGCACTCTCCCTGCCAAACAAGTGGCTTTGTTGTGGTCAGCTGTGGATAAGTTGGCCGTCAAATTGCTACCATGTTTGTTGTTAACCTGGCCTTGTTCTGTGCGTGGCTGCTGTTCAGTCCAGTCTGTTTCTACACAGACATGTTTGTGTTTTAGGGGTGGGTGATATGGCAAAAATCTAATATTATATTAATCAAATATATTATTGATTTTTTTTTTTTTTTTTCCAGATATATAATGACAAAAATACAGTTTACCGGCAAGACTTTAAAGCACATGCAACTAATGTACATTTGTGATTTGCGAATAAGTGTCCCGTGAGTGAATGCATGTTGTGTTCAGTATATTAAGATGGAGGCACGCTGTAGCACGATACTATGATATTTTTTCAAAAGCAGATCGTGGAGGCGTTCAAAAATCGTCATATCGCACACTCCTAGTTGGTTTCTCATCCGCTGAAAAGCTACCGTAAGTGTGTTTGTTATTGGAAAGCCGCCGGGTGAAACGCCTGTGTGACTCTCTGTGGTGTTGAACATACAGTATGTGAAGTGGCCCACATGCGGCACGTTCCTCCGAGGGGCCTCTACATGACATCTGTTCTCAGGCATTCATCACACTCCCATAAGCGTTTCTGTCTTTTACTTTCATCCACTAGGTCATTTTCATTATCCTATTTACGCGCTCCCCTGCCGCCCGCTAAAACCTCCAGAACGCTCCTCTGAAACACAAGCCCATCCTGACCAGACCGCATTTGCATTTCAGAGTCACATCGTGTGCTAAAGCAGGTGCGATCATGAGACAACGTGATAAATCCCAGCTAAGCAACAGTACCATTTGGTTTGGTTGGCTCATGTACACAGTGGTTTGTCAAACATATTCTCATTAGTGCAGCATTTTTAATTTTTAATTTTTGCTGGAAACTTGTAGGATTGCTTTTGTTTAGGATACAGGGTTACATTGTGGACTGGAGTTTGAGTACAGACCATCCTCCTTTTTGCTTTGGAGAGTCTGGCTATGTTTAGAAAGGAATGTAAGCACACTTATAACTGTGTACTGCTGACTATATACTGCATACTGTCTTCTCTGTTTTTTAGAACAGTATGCATTATGCAGTGCTAAATGCATACACAGTAATAAATTACATTGTTACCACTTTTTTTTGTGTAATTCATTAGTAATCAATTATCATAAGTTTCCTTAATATATACATATGTGTGTATTCATTATTTATTCATTTATTTAATAAAAATGCAAATATTAAATATTTGCATGAATATTAAATAAAAATTGCTTGTTCTTTCATGTTAATTCATTTTTTTTATTCATTAAAAATGTATTTTTCATTATTAATGAAAAATGTAATTATTCATTAATATATTTTTTAATGCTAATATTAAACATTTGCATGAATATTAAATAACGTTTTCTTGTATTTTTCATATTTATGATTGGTCTTTTTATTTATTCATTTATTTATTAAAAATGCAAATATTAAAAAATGACATGAATTTAAAATGTTTTATTTTTTCATATTAATTTAAGATTTTTTTCTTTTTTATTTATTTGTTTATTAAAAATGTGAATATTAAATAATTCATGTTTTCTTGTTTTTTATAATAATTGATTTATTTTTTTATTTGATTTATTCCCTTATTTATTAAAATCATCAATATCAAGTAAATGTTTTCTTGTTTTTTCATATTAAGTATTTTTTTTTCTTTATTGCTTGTTTTTTTTTTTTTCATATTGATGATTTTTTTATTATTTTATTCATTAATTAATTTATTTTTTAAATGCAATTAAACATTTGGATTAATATTAAATAATAGTTTCTTGTTTTTCATATCGGTATATGATTGTTCATTTTATTTATTCATTTATTTATTAAAAATGCAAATATTAAATATTTGCATGAATATTAAATGTTTTCTCGTTTTTTATATTAATTTAGCATTGTTCTTTTTTATTTATTTGTTTAAAAATGCAAATATTAAATAATTCATATTTGTTTCCTTTTTTTATAATAATTGATGTTTTTTTTCTTTTATTTATTCATGCATTTATTAAAAATGCAAGTGTTTGCATTAATATTAAAAAAGTTTTCGTTTTTTCATATTAATTTATTAATATTAATATTAATTTTCATTTTCTTTTCTTTTTTTCTATTTATTTATTTATTTGTTATGTCCTAACTTTTCACAATGATGAAATAATTAGTCAAAAAGCAAAAAATTGTTGCTGCTATTACCTCAATATTATCATTTGCATTGTGGGAGCACAGTGTGTTATATTGTATACTGCATATTTTGGCATATATTTGGAGAACATGGACTACTGCTAATTATTCACTGCTTCTGCTAGTGCATCCACACAAACACACCCCACTCTATGAAGTGTGTGTGTGTGTGTGTGTGTGTGTGTGTGTGTGTGTGTGTGTGTGGCATCTGAAGTGTCCCTCACATATCAAAAGCCTCACTGTTATGTGAATTATGCTGCGCTCCTTCAGGTCCTCCTGTTGAAGTGTGCATGAGAGGCTGGACGGTGTGTGTGTGTGTGTGTGTGGGTCTGGAGTGCCAGTCATTTCAGGCTTTCTGGAGTCCATCTTTCTTCCTAACATCCCCCCAAAATTGAAGCGAAGCGGGCGTGTTGTCCTCCACCCCCTTCACCCCGTGCAGCAGATCAAAGTGAAAGCTCCTAAAAGGAAGGCCACACTTACACGAATCCAGTGCAATTAAGCTCCGTCATTTCCTTCCACTCAAACGATCCTTTATTAGATTCTTTCTAAGTTGCATTGATGCTAAGGAGGAGGGGGGAGGGAGTGTAGCTGAACATGAATGTCCTGATGTCGACGAGTGACCGGATTATTCCCCACACACACACACACACACACACACACACAGTGAGCGTCATTGTGAGCAGTGGAAGTAAAACCAGCTGTGAGCTCACTGCACTGCTGCGTAACCAGCCAACCATCAACAAACACACTCGACAGCAGTTCTGCAAACTGCTGCAGGATCACGGCGCTGCCAGACCGACTACAACAAACTAAGAGTTGCAGCCTCTATTACAGTTACTAGAAACACAAAACATTCACAGCAGAGGATGCCTTTATGCCCTCTCTATCTGTTCTGTCTGTGGTTCTCTTTGTCTGTCATTTTCTGTCAATCTGCTGTCATTGCTTCTATCTGTCATTCTGACTGACTGTCTGTCTGTCTGTCTGTTGTTCTGTCAATATCAGTCTTCGTCTTACTACCTATATCAGTCAGTCCATCATTCTATTTATATTTGTCTGTCCATTCGTTCTATATTTGTCTGTCTGTCAGTCATTCTGTCTATATCGGTCTGTTTGTCGGTCGTCCTGTCTATATCGGTCTGTCTGTCAGTCGTTCTATCTATATCGGTCTGTCTGTCAGTCGTTCTATCTATATTGGTCTGTCCGTTCGTCGTTCTATCTATATTGGTCTGTCTGTCAGTTGTTCTATCTATATCGGTCTGTCTGTCTGTCGTTCTGTCTATATCGGTCTGTCTGTCAGTCGTTCTATCTATATTGGTTTGCCCATCATTCTATCTACATCAATCTTCGATGTTCTGTCTGTATCGGTCGTTCTGTCTATATCGGTCTGTCTGTCCGTTGTTCTATCTATATCGGTTCTATCTATATCTGTCTGTCAGTCTTTCTGTCTATATCGGTTCTATCTATATCGGTCTGTCTGTCAGTTGTTCTATCTACATCTGTCTGTCAGTTGTTCTATCTACATCGGTCTGTCAGTCGTTCTATCTATATCGGTCTGTCTGTCCGTCGTTCTGTCTACATCGGTCTGTCTGTCAGTCGTTCTGTCTACATCGGTCTGTCTGTCAGTCGTTCTATCTATATCGGTCTGTCTGTCAGTCGTTCTATCTATATCGGTCTGTCTGTCAGTCGTTCTATCTATATCGGTCTCTCCATTCGTCGGTCTGTCTGTCAGTTGTTCTATCTATATCAGTCTGTCTGTCAGTCGTTCTATCTACATCGGTCTGTCAGTCGTTCTATCTATATCGGTCTGTCCATTCGTCAGTCTGTCTGTCAGTTGTTCTATCTATATTGGTCTGTCTGTCAGTTGTTCTATCAACATCGGTCTGTCAGTCGTTCTATCTATATCGATCTGTCTGTCCATCGTTCTATCTATATCGGTCTGTCTGTCCATCGTTCTATCTATATCGGTCTGTCTGTCAGTCGTTCTGTCTACATCGGCCTGTCTGTCAGTCGTTCTATCTATATCGGTCTGTCTGTCAGTCGTCCTATCTATATCGGTCTGTCTGTCAGTCGTTCTATCTATATCGGTCTGTCTGTCAGTCGTTCTATCTATATCGGTCTGTCTGTCAGTCGTTCTATCTATATCGGTCTGTCTGTCAGTTGTTCTATCTATATCAGTCTGTCTGTCAGTCGTTCTATCTACATCGGTCTGTTAGTCGTTCTATCTATATCGGTCTGTCCATTCGTCAGTCTGTCTGTCAGTTGTTCCATCTATATTGGTCTGTCTGTCAGTTGTTCTATCAACATCGGTCTGTCAGTCGTTCTATCTATATCGATCTGTCTGTCCATCGTTCTATCTATATCGGTCTGTCTGTCAGTCGTTCTGTCTACATCGGCCTGTCTGTTCGCCGTTCTATCTATATCGGTCTGTCTGTCAGTCGTTCTATCTATATCGGTCTGTCTGTCAGTCGTTCTATCTATATCGGTCTGTCTGTCAGTCGTTCTATCTATATCGGTCTGTCTGTCAGTCGTTCTATCTATATTGGTCTGTCTGTCAGTCGTTCTATCTATATCGGTCTGTCCATCATTCTGTCTACATCAATCTTCGGCATTCTGTCTATATCGGTCTGTCTGTCAGTCGTTCTATCTACATCGGTCTGTCAGTTGTTCTATCTATATCGGTCTGTCTGTCAGTCGTTCTATCTATATCGGTCTGTCCATCATTCTGTCTACATCAATCTGCGGCATTCTGTCTATATCGGTCTGTCTGTCAGTCGTTCTATCTATATCGGTCTGTCCATCATTCTGTCTACATCAATCTTCGGCATTCTGTCTATATCGGTCTGTCTGTCACTCATTCTATCTATATTGCTCCGCCCATCCGTTGTTCTATCTACATCAATCTTCGGCATTCTATCTATATCAGTCTGTCCATCTGTCATTCTATCTATAATGGTCTGTCCATCCGTTGCTCTATCTATATCGATCTGTCTGTCCATCATTCTATCTATATCAGTCTGTCTGTCGTTCTTTTGATCTATATCAGTCTGTCTGTTGTTACATCTAAATTTTGTTCTATCCATAGTGGTCTGTCCAGTCTTTGTCTATATTGGTCTTTCCATTCTTTTTATCTATATCAGTCTTTATTTATATCAGTATGTTCGTTCTTCCTATCTGTTTCAATCTATCTGTGTCTCTGTCTATCTATTCTGTTCTTTCTTTTTTTCTGTCATTCTGCTTCATCTATGGTTCTGTCTATCTCTGTCTTACTCTGTCAGTCATTTTTGCTTTTTCTTTATTTACAATTATCTCACATGAGAGTGAGCTAATGCCGCTGTTAATTGGCAGATAATCTGTAAACTTTCAGATATCAAACAGATTTATTGGCCTGCTCAGTAAAGAAACAAACACTACAAACAGCAGGTGCATTGTACTGACCTCAGCTGAACGGTTAATAACACCCAAAATTAAAGTTTCCCAAAGTTCAAAGAACCTCCCAGAAGAAACTAATAACCGCCGGTCACATTTCTCTCCCTGAGCGTCTGAATTAAAGACTGATGTCTCAAAGGCTGCTGCACTGATGGTTCCAGATGTTTGCTCTTGCCACCTACAGATTTAATGTTGAAATGCACAGATGCTGGAACATATGTAAAGTTGCCATGCAGAATATTTTCCGTGAGGTAAAGAATTTTGTACCGCCCAAATGCAGAGCTTAACGTGTGTATGGATTCCTCCAGTGCTCCTTCCAGCGCCAAAACCATCTCTCGGCATCTGGAAGGTCACTTATTGAACCGCGTTGAGGAACAATAGAGGTTTTTTTCAGTCTTTGTGTCGTTCTTCTTTATTTCCCAGTAAGGTTGAATGTCACAGTCTAGCGCCGGCCCTTTACATATGATAATGAGGCCGTCCCGCGCAGCGGTTGGTGGTTGTGTGGCGGGGCGGGGGGCGCAGATTAGCGGGGCAGCTGTGAGCGTTTTCGCTAACTCAGCCCCAGTGCCTGCCAACCCTTTCTCCTCAACTTTCACCTCCTCCTTTCCTCGTCCTCGTTGTCTTCTCGTGGGTTTCTGCCAGTTGTTTTGGATCATTTGAAGACTTGTCTTTCCAGAATGATGCATCTGAAGGCCTGTACTCAAGCTGTGGATGTAGGAACAAGTGTGGATTGTACATCAAGTGGATTTAGGAGCTGTTGGGGGAGTATTTTAGGTATGTTGCAAACTAAAACTTGTTTGTCAATGTTAGTCAACAATGCTGAAGTCCTGATTTTGCTAAATAAGAGAAGTGTGGAAAGTTTAAGTGATGTTCAGAGAAGGGTTCTCATGTATAGCTGGTCAAAGACACAGACTTGTTAAGGTGAGTGCCGATGTTGTAGATTGATGTCTTTATTCATGTTATGATGATGCTTGATGTAGCAGTATTTTTGGCTTTTCATGAGACCGTCTCAAAGCTTTTGCTCTCAGTAGACGTAATTTTAGTGTACTGTGATGCGACAAAGTGCACCTCTTCTGACTCTGACTGCTGTAGATGGAGTGAGAAAACACAAGTCCTGTCATGAACCCTGTGATTTAATGCATTTACATTAGCACTCTCACAGCTCTGTCCTCTCTGATAGGTCAGTGGTGCCTCTCCAAACCCTGTGCTTACACCACGTTTTTCACATGTGACGGCTTTTTCTGAAACAGAAAAATGTTTTTATGGAGAAACTAATTTTTATTTTCAAAATGACATCTTAGAGAGTTTTCAGTCAATAATTCAACCCAGTTTTTGTTTATTCATATTTTATTTTCACTTAATTTATGAGAAATCAGTTTATCAGTAACTATAAACCTATTTATTTATCACTTGTATAATTTTTGTAAAATAATATTTTAAGATTTTTTTTATTTTCTGCTAATATTTTATTTAAATATGATATAACTGTGTAGACATATAAAATACTTCATATAATGTAAAATAATTTGTGATTGTAATTTAATTCGTTTTCCATAATTTTCTATTATTTATTTTTAACACGGGTTGACTTAAACTGCTTAAAATGATCAAATTATTTATTTATTGTTAATTTATTTTTTATGTTGTAATTGTATTTATTTTAAATTAGATACATTTGACTTAAACTGTGGATTTAAAAATATATATAAGTTGCATGTTATTTTATGCTAATACATTTTATTTCAATAAAATACCATTTTATAAAAATATAAAATACTTTATAATAAAATAATTTGTGGTTGTAATTTAGTTTTTTTGCATTGTATATTATTATTTGTTTTATAAGAATGGACTAAAGAGATTTTTAAAAAGTAAGGTTTTGAAAAGTTTTCTTGGTGTTTTATTTATTTATTTTTTTTAGTAAGATACATTTGACTTAAACTGTGGATTTTAAAAACAAACAAAAAAGTTGTTCTTTATTTTATGCTAATATATTTTATTTAAACAATAACATTGTATAAAAATATAAATTACTTTATAAAATATAAGTGTAACAATATTTTTTTTACATCATTTATTATTATTTGTTTTTAAATAAGATTTGACTTAAAGGTTTTAAAAAGTTTGTTAATTTATTTTATGTTGTCAGTTTTAATTTAAATGTTTAATTTGTTTAATAAGAAACACGTAGATACTTAGATTAAAAAATAAAGTTTATTTAATGCTAATATATTTTATTTGATTATTATAACAGGTTTGTAAAATATAAAATATTTTGTGGTTATACTTTTTTACATTAGTTTTTTATTAATATATAAATATATATATATATATATATATATATATATATATATATATATATATATATATATATATATATATATATATATTTGTTAATAAGATTGGACTTATGGATATGCATATTTATGTTGTGTTTTTTTTTTTTTACTTATGATAAAAAAGGTATTGTTTATTTTATGCTAGTATATTGTATTTAAATATAATACCTTTAATACATTAATACATACAATACAAGTAGAAAAAATGTGCTTGTAATTTAACTTTTTACATTTATTATTTATTTTTAGGATTTGACTTTAAACTTTTTTTTTTATATATTCAGATTTTAATTTCTTGTATTTTATCTAAATTTAATTTTTATGTTGTAGTTTTAATTTTTTAAATTTATTTATTTTAAATCCTGTGAGTATAAAAAATTTCAAAGTATTTAGTTTTATTTTATGCAAATGTAATTATTTGTTGTTTTTATGTAGTTTTTTTTCTTTTACCCTGTTTATTTTTTAATACCATAAATTAGACTTTTTAATGCATATTTTATTTACTTTTCTTTAAACTTTTATTTAAGAAAAGTATTATTATTATTATTATTATTATTATTATTATTATTATAAATAAATATTCTAAACTCATAAAATAAATGTAAAAGAAGCCAGCTCTTGTAATATTTATTTCAAGCTCCTGAAGTTGACAGTTTTCTGATGGATAATCAGCTCGTTTCCCTGACCATTTGCTGAAGAAGAGAAAAGATGGACTCCAGAAGCTCTTTTATCCTCTATTTTGTGTAAAGTGCTTTCTCGCGCTCGTCCGCTGGCAGGTTGTCATCAGTAAAGGCGGGCGATGGGTTTGTGCGTCCAGTAATGGCTAGCGTGCGGTGTTGGTGGTATATTGTTGTGGCCTGCTGAGGCACATCGTCTCTGCCAGCCCCGCTCTATGAGAGCTTTTCCAGCGCTGCCACAACAGATGGTTGATTTGGAAGAGGCCCACCGAGGAGCTGGAGCCATCAGATGTCTCCTTTAGAGTGGCCAAGAACAAACACGAGCCCCTTCAGTCGAGACGCTACGGGTTTGTTGAACCGATCCACCAGCTGTACAAGATCAAAGTCAAGGGCACGAGAAGAGACCCGCTCACAACTTTCATATTGTTTTCTTGCCATGAGTGCTTCTGAAATCGATACGGTTTGGAATTTCTTCTTTTAATTTGTGTGTTTTTGGAAACATTTTCAGATCGCAACCAAAATGGGATGCAGATTAAACCTCAGAGCCACAGAGATGCCATTCAGACTTTTTGTTTTGTGCATCTTAGACTGGAATTGGTCCATTCCATTTCTTATATTTGTCTACCTTTACACAGTACTTGATTTGCAAGGGTAGTTTTACTTTATCAGTTATACTTAATCATGGATGATGTTACCTCCAAACTAATTGATTTAATTGTAATTTTTTTTTTTTTTAATTAATATATATATATTCGATGATCTACTCGTTTTGTGAGTGTAGTGTGTTTATTTTTAGTTTCAGTTTTATTTACCATTGTGGGTATTGCTCCGATTGGCGTCGATCTTGAATAAAATTTTGGATCGGGTATCGGTGAAAATGGGTCCCGATCAGTTTTTTTTTTTTTAATCCAGCATAACAAACATACATAAACATATAAATAATTGTCCCGCCCCAATCCACTTACAATTCCATTATAGGCAATCTCTGGTTGCGTTTACCGTGCAGCGTGTGACTGAAAGTTGACTCATATATTAGCAAGTAGCAACGTGCATTCTTAGCCTAATCAAGCTAAGAGCATGGAGCGCGGCAGAACATCTGCGATTTGGAATTATTTTGCTACAGAAACAGCAATGAGTTCCTTTGCTATTTGCAATATATGCAAAATTAACGTTCAGAGGGGTGGTGAAAAGGCGTCGAGTTACAACACTACAAATTTGATAAAGCATTTACAGCGAGTTCAAGGCGCAGAACAAACAAATGCGAGATGGAACAAAGCAGCTAACTTTGCTGGAGACAAAAGAAAGAATTCAGAAATTTTTATCTGAAAGTGTGAAAGCAGCGAAAATTACAGAACGAAATTTGAATGAATTTCATTGTTTTGGATGGGCAACCGCTATCCGTCGTTGAAGACAAGGGATTCAGACTGCTAATAAACCACCGTGAGCCCCGGTACGATATGGTGAAGTGGAAATATTTGTCAGATACTGCTCTACCTGAACTCTACCGAAAAGTGTGCAAACACGTCTCCGACGAGATGAAAGATGTTAAAGCAGTGAGTTTAACAACAGACATCTGGAGCTCTTTAATAAAGAAGTCACTAATAATAACCAGTTTGTGCTTTTTTTTTTTTTTTTTTTTTTTATTTGTTTTACAAGTTTATGAAATTATTGTTGTTGTAGAACCTGATACCTTGCCTTGCGTATGTTTTTTTTTTTTTTTTTTTTTTAGGTAATTCAGCATGTTTAAAAAAATTTTATTATAATATCGGATCGGAACTCGTTATCGGCCGATACTAGCATCTCTAGTATTGCATGAACCAGAGCTAGTTACTGATGGCTGATATTACCTTAATTTCTTATAAAATTGTTATATAATATAAAGATTTTTACTTTTTTATTGTAATATTTTATTTAATAATGTAATATTTATTTTTTTCATTATTTTATTTTTCATAACCTACCGTATACATGTATACAGGGTTATTTTATTGCATTGCATTTTATTGCATTGCATTTTATTGCATTGCATTTTATTGTAATTTAATTTAATTTATAAATACTAGAGGTCGACTGAAATATATAATATTTTAATGTTTATTATTAATATTTTTTTTTACGTGGTACAGGGTTATTTTATTTTATTGTATTTTATTTGATGTTTGTTTTTATTTATTTATTTCTTTTTCAGCGATCTACTTACAGGTATATACTTTTGTAAGGGTATTGTTTTTTTTTTTCCTTTTTTCATGTTCGCAGAAATTCAGTGGTGATTTTTAATGTCAGGATGCAACATGCAGTCTAACTAGTATGCAGAAGTGAGGCTTGTAAATCATTTTATTTTAGAGTTCAAACATTTTTCTTTCTCTTTCTGCTTCTGCTCACCATTACATTGAATATAAGACCCTTAGAAGTGCTAATGCATCATGGGGTTCAAAAGCCAGTTCATGCACTTTGTCTTGGTCTCTTCCTGTTTGAAGGTTCAGTATGCAAAGTGAATGAACTCTAGCCTCAGTTTCTCCAGATCCTGCTGCTGTTTAAGAGCGTTCTCTCTTGTTGATGCTCCACGCTGTGAAAAATGGTTGCTCCTGCAACAAGTGTCCTGGAAAGAGCGTCACAATCACCAGGAAAAAGGGCCGTGTCTTCTGGGACGGGTTCTTTAATATGGGCTACTGGCCAGCAATTTCATTTGGACCAAGGATAGATGGCTCTGCTAACAGCCCATTTCTATTTTTTGTGGAAGGATGGATCTGGGGATTTGAGAGGGGGGCGTTCCAGCTGCTCCGGGGCAAACCGCTGACATGAACAGACGCCATGAAGGATCTACTTTGGCTCTTAAACTTCTGAAGTTCTCTTTGTCCTTAGCACAAGTCTTTTTTAACATGCTTTGGTTGCACAAGCTGTTGATGTATTGGGAAACGTGTCTGAACTTTTTTTTTCAGGTTAGTCTGTCTTGGCAGAATAATGGTTTAAAGTGAATATTGTTTGGCAGGTTAGTTAAACTGTTGATGTGTTTATAGCTGGTTTCATTATTATTATTATTATTATTATTATTATTATTATTATTATTATTATTATTATAAAAAAAAAAAAATAAAAAAAAATAAAAATAATAATAATAAAATGTATTATTTAATAATTTATCATAAATATTCCATTTTGTAATTTTACAAACAAATGTTACACTATTTTAAAAGTAAAATAATACATGTTTTTATTTATTTTTAATTTTTTTTAAATTTATTAATTTATCAGGGCTATACTTTTTATCATTTTGCAAAAAATATTGTTTTTTTATTTAACCAAAACATTTTATTATTATTATTATTATTTAAAAATATAAAAAGTAAATTAATAATAATTATTAATTGTATACATTAAAAATGTTTAATTTGTTCAGAAATTTCATTTAGAAATTTTACAGCAAAATTATTTTAAAAATATTATGTATTAATCTTTTAGAAGTATAACATTTTGTAATTTTACAACAAAATATAACATTTTTTATTTAACAACAGCAATACGTTATTATTTGTTGTTGTTGTTACTACTACTACTAATGCTACTTAGTAAAATAATAATACAAAATTTGATTAATTTTTTTAAAGTAAAAATATTCCATTCCAGAAATATTCAATTTTTTACAGCAACTTATTAGTTTTATTTTTTAACAACAACTTATTATTATTATTATTATTATTATTATTATTATTACTTAAAAATATAACAATGTTCTATTTTGTAATTTTACAGCAAAATATTCATTTTAAAATTATTAAAATTATTATTATTACTTAAAAAAATAAAGTAAAATAATAATAATTCATTATTTTAATTATTAAAAATGATTTATTTATTAATTTATCAGATATTCCATTTTGTAATTTTACAGCAAAATATTGTAGTTCTGTGTGTGTGTGTGTGTGTGTGTGTGTGTATTATATATATTTTAGAGTTGTATCTGAAAAATTACAATTATATTTTCCCTCAAATGCAGCCCTATTTTAAAGTATCGCTTTTTTTTCTCGTTTTCCTTTTCTCTCTCTGTAGTGTCTAAATGTGGTGCATCTCTGCTCTCCAGTCTTTTATTTCCTGCTCAGTCTCGGTCCCG